>WNWK01012340.1:0-60006 GCA_009830355.1 Cherax destructor | reverse complement strand
ATATATATATATATATATATATATATATATATATTGTGTGTGTGTGTGTGTGGGGGGATGGGGTTCTGTTTCAGAGAAAGTGTGAGTTGGAACAAAGCTAAGTTCAGATTTGATTCAGCGTCCTAAAATTTGTTAGAAACACAGTGTTTTTAAGCGTGAAATGAAGCCATTGTTGGTCAGTATAATTAAACATGCAGTTCGTCAGCCTTGATGTATATCAGCTGGAGCTAAGACCACTCCTCGCCCTCTAACTCTTCCAAACTCATTATCTTAATAATAATATAATAATATTCTTTATTTCCACAAGTACAGTACATGTACAAGGTATACAGGCCTAGCTGACATCAATGATATACTTCATATAGAAAGCCACTTGTTATATTGAGAATTTCGGGCAAATTATGTCAGTTTTGTCCCAGGATGCGACCCACACCAGTCGACTAACACCCAGGTACCCATTTTACTGATGGGGAACATAGACAACCGGTGTAAAGAAACGCGCCCAATGTTTCTACCCTCGCTGGGAATTGAACCCAGACACTCGCTGTGTGAAGCGAGAACTTTAGCCACCAAGCCAAGGGGTAATTGTTATTCTAGTACCGTCAGTACCGACCAGCAAAAACCCCGAGTAGCGGGGACACTGCCAAGGTCGCTTCATATAATTTGATCCACACTGCTCCTACCCTTCCTAAATTCCTTATTCGTGAGACAATTAACATATGTTAGGACGTAAACGTTGTCATTTATGCACTTTATATTATGGTGCCTGAACTAATTTATCCATAACTGTAAAATGAATGGTGCCATACGACAATTTTCCACGTTACTTAAGAACAGCACCAATCAAATTTATCTTATATAAAAAAATTGTCATGAAGCAATATCGTTATTTATTAATGGTGACAAGATGGCAGTGTCTACCTGTGCTACTTTCTGAGGAAGGCAATGATTTACGTTACACAAGGAGAGGAGGTCATTACCTGAGCATCTGTGCCACTGGTCATGATGCCAATTGTCCTGATGGCTGGCTGAACTATCAGTCGGTTATCTGAGTTAAGATGCAGCATCAGCAGAGGGATGATACCAGCTTCCACCAACTGCTGGATGTGTTGTTGTCCATGTCAGCGTAGTAATTAACAGCCCACAGAGCGTCCACTGTGGAAAAATATGGAAGGTTTCTAGGAACCTTCTTAAAAAATTACTTTAGATATGCTTATTAAAATCAGCAGCTGATACTAACAACAAATTTTTCGCCACTGTTTATATATACATGAGGCGGGTGACTAAATCAAACGCCTTCCTTAGGTAGTCAGTCTTATTAACTAAAATTAATTATCTACTTTCTCCAACTTTGTTATAATATCCACGTTATTGTATATTCATTATAAAGTATGTAAACATCCATTACATTTCACACTCATGGTGTTCCTCCCAAGTATTCTCCACACTCGCCATACACTTCATTTCGTGGAGCCCTCTTCCTTCCCGTCATTGTTACCTACTCACCACACACTTCACTATCACTGTGGATAAGAAGGTGCTCCTTAAGAGCTTTGAGAATAAACTGTGTTCCTCCTCAGACATCTGCAAGGGCTTGTACCTCAAGAGGTTGGACAGCACCATGCTATGTTGCGCACGAAGGAGATCTGTCAGACACGCATGCACACCTGTATTAGGCTTTCACAACACTATATGAAAGATATAAGGTAAAGCTATCTATCAGCCATTATTCTGACAAATATATTTCAAGATGTGTATATCTGTCAGTACTAGTTCCCAAACCAATAGTTAAATATTATTTATCAAAATTTTATTAGGCTTTCAAAATACTGATGAAAGATATTAGATAAAGTCAGTTATCATTTGTTTGGCTATACTTTGTTCCTATCGCTGTTAATTATTTACCATTTTTTTTAAAAATAGATTAGGTAGGCCAATGTTTCCAAAAAAAAGCCTCTATTGAAAGTAATCTGGAGCTATAGGCAGTTATACCTTGTACTTTAAAATCAAATTATTCAGAAAACCTGGCTCTGCCTGTGCCAAAATTCATCAATGTTAAATTTAGATTTGATTTAAACTGAAACATAAATTATGCACCCCAAATATATCCTACAAGATATAGTGGAAATGTTATAGAGAGGAACATCCTAGGTTCAGAAACTGGGCCACATCTTTTTTGACTAAGCAAGTAACAGTGTTTGTAAGCTAATTACAAAATGTAAAGCTGAAATTCATGGTTTGAATTTTGAGTTATATATTATGAATAAAATATATGAATATTTCTTAATTTTTTTTTTAAATAAGTGTCCTTACTGTCCCTGTTAACAGTGTCTAGATTGTTTGGCATTATCAAAAACACTACGTTCTGAAATATAGAGCGATCTCTTTCCACATTTCTCCCTCCGTCCCTTCATCTCTTAACACGCCCCTCCCTCTCTCTTAACACACTCCTCCCTCTCTCTTAACACACTCCTCCCTCTCTCTTAACACACTCCTCCCTCTCTTTTAACGCACTCCTCCCTCTCTCTTAACACACTCCTCCCTCTCTCTTAACACACTCCTCCCTCTCTCTTAACACACTCCTCCCTCTCTTAACACACTCCTCCCTCTCTTAACACACTCCTTCCTCTCTCTTAACACATTCCTCCCTCTCTCTTAACACACTCCTCCCTCTCTTTTAACGCACTCCTCCCTCTCTTAACACACTCCTCCCTCTCTCTTAACACATTCCTCCCTCTCTCTTAACACACTCCTCCCTCTCTTTTAACGCACTCCTCCCTCTCTCTTAACACACTCCTCCCTCTCTTTTAACACATTCCTCCCTCTCTCTTAACACACTCCTCCCTCTTTTAACGCACTCCTCCCTCTCTTTTAACGCACTCCTCCCTCTCTTAACACACTCCTCCCTCTCTCTTAACACATTCCTCCCTCTCTTAACACACTCCTCCCTCTCTTTTAACACACTCCTCCCTCTCTTAACACACTCCTCTCTCTTAACACACTCCTCCCTCTCTTAACACACTCCTCCCTCTCTCTTAACAAACTCCTCCCTCTATTCCTTTACCGGTAAACCGTGATCGAGGAGAGACAGCAGCAAGGGCTTGATAACTCCAGTAGCCACAACCATGTTCCTGAACTCCGCTCCATCTCCTACAATGTTACCCAGCGCCCAGGTGGCTTGTTCCCGCACCTCGTTGTTGTTTGTCGTGAGGAGCTCCACCAGCGGGCCGATGAAGCCTCGCTCTGCACAAAAACATTAAAATAAAAATGGGCATATCAGTATTTGTCTGCCACCCAACTGTATGTTATTGTTGCATAGTGGGAACAAAAGCTAGCTGTCTTTCCCTCTCATTTTCCTTCACAAGGGATGGGTTACATATATACATGTATACTATATAGATGAAATGTGTCACCCTGAGCTGAGACCTACAGCAGTGTGATGGGAATATCGTCAATGTAAAGGTATCGGTTCAGTAGCTACAGAAGTTTCAAAGGTAAAGATGGGGAGAAGAGACGAAGGTGTAGGAGAAATGAGCTGAAGAAAAGGTGGAAAAGGAAAGGGCGGAAGAAAAGTGAGAGGGATAACTAAGGAAGGAGAGGAGAAAGTTGAACGAAGACGTTATATGGGGAAGATTAGAAGAAAATAGAGGGAAACACAATAAAAGACAAGAAAATTGAAAAGAATGATCGTTAGGGAATGAAAAGGAAATTAGAAGATAGGAAAGAGACGAAGAGCAAAGAAATTTGACAATTACGAGTTTTATTTATAAAATACAAGTACAGTGAATTATGGGCTAGCGAGAGCAATCGTCTTTTATATATCAAATTAAATTGTTTATCATACAATAAAGTTAAAAAAATAATTTCAGGGATCTACAAGTAAAACTTACGCTAAATTTATCCTTGTAATCATTACTGCAACCACAAGAATCACAGTGACATTAAAAACACAGACATCACAATCCTAGTGGTACTACAACCATCAGTCACATTGTAGCTACAACCATCAATAACATTGTAGCCACACCCATCATAATCACCATCAACATACTATCTACATGCAGGTAAAAGACAAGTCAAAACTTATGAAGACATTTATTAAAGAAACGTTTCGCCACATATGGCTTCTTGTTAATCAGGGGGCATTGACCCCCTCTAAAACACTATACCACGTTTTGCCACATTATATCCAAATCAGAACAAACGCCATTAACACCATTAACATTATCCATATATTACATTAGCAGCACAATGACGTACATTAACACAAACACAGGTCCATAGCAACAACAAATACAAAGATGCTTACCCACAACAGCATGTGTTTGTGAGCTGCTGCCTGACGATATGTTGGTGATGATCCATACTGTCTCGTACAACAGAGTAGAGCTGTGAAAATAAGAGTAAGTCTTGGCACTCTACTGCTGAGGAAATTCAATTATGGTACTCTACTGCTGAGGAAAAGCAGTTATGGCATTCTAGTGCTGACACTACCTTACAGTGTGAGTTATGATACTACTGTTAACAAAAGTAAATTATGGCACTTTTGGGTTACAGTGGGTCAGCGATGGTGCTATTCCTTACCCCAATTGTGTCAGTAATGACAAGATTGAGGTAAGGAGGGTAATAGACAAACAACTAATTTTTAGCTTATGTATTTTATAGCTATGATCTACAAACTCCTTACTTCTCATGCTGCAAGTTGTTCATGGCAGGAGTCAGCACATCTACTGCTAGAAACTCATCTATAGGTGGATCAGTCTCCATGGAGAGCATTCTTCTTGCCTTCGTTGTTGCCTGCAACCTAGTCGTCAGATCTTTGCTACTCATATCCGACACCGTCTTAGCTATATCTTCTTTGATTTCTTCTGTTATCTGTAAAGTAAGAGAGAGGCTACATGAACCTCCCGCTAACAACACAACCCGAGTTTCTTAAATCTTAAAAAAAGACAAACAAAAAATAAACATTAAAGTCTTCCCTCTAGCACTCTACTACTCTACGAGGCTTTTAAAGCACACGATTCACTCGTTATTAATGTTAACGAAATTAAATATAACACGCAAATTCAGGTAAATGTATAAATTGTTTTCAGAATAAGCATTATGTCAAAAGATAAAAACGCGAATTAAAAATATATTTTTGGTTTATGAGCATCCCATTTGTTATTTATATTAAATATATCATGTAGATAAATGACAATTTTATTCAGGCCTGTGATATGGGGTGTGGTACTGTTTTCAGTAATGTGGGGCCAGGAGCTATGAATCGACCTCCTGCAATCACATACAGGTGAGGACGTATATACATACACACACATGCATGCATTAATACATACATAATAATATACTACACTTAAAGGTGCATGTTTCTCAGTTATGTGCACTGAGAATTTACTCAGGTTAGTCAATACAGCAAAAAATGTACAGTAATGTAAAAAAAATATAACTACATGTACTCGATATCTTTTATAACTTCAGGTGCAATATCAGTCACTATTTACCTTTAATCTCCTCATCTCACTCTTATCTGCGATCTCTGCCACAGCTGTGTTTTTCGTCTAGGAGGAGAGAAACGGAACTCAGCACCAGTGGTATTGAAGAAGCAGTCACCAAGAAAAAGCACAGGTTTTGCAGAAAAAAACTGAAGGTGGGTAACGTTTCACTCAAGGAGAAAGCGTGATAACTTTAAAAAGCACTAATTGAGCGAAGTGATATTAAAATAAAGCCTTATGTTGTTTCATGTGTGTTCGTCAGCAAGCAAACTTAGTAATGTTTAGGATAGAACATGACTTAGTTAAACTTAATGACCTAATTAAGGCTGACGGGGATGTTATGGTTGTTTTTCATCTAAAAAAGTGTGATGATATTAACAGGTAGTGATTTAAGAGACCGTTATGACTAAATTAATAATAATAATGATGAGCCTCTTTTATTAATCCACAGACATTGTTCATGTATTAAATATGGAAAAACATCTATTTTAACGAAGGCGGAATAGTTATTCGGCTACTAAGATAGATATTATTATTATAATCAAATAGAAGCGCTAAACCACAGGGGTTATACAGCACTAAGATAGATAGAGAGGGTATTGTGATGTAGTTAATATTAGTAAATAAGCTTTGTAACCAAATTAGCTTCTAAATAGGCGCAAAGATAAGGGTAATATTCTTAAGTGTAATTAATAATACCAAAGTATTAGAACAAGGTGTTATAACATGATATTAAACTAAGATCTTAGAACATGATGATAAAATATGAGGATATTAGAAAATGTTAAAGCAAGACGTTAGAAAAGATATAAGAAAAAAGTCGATGCTAGAAAAATAAGGTGCTATGATAAGATGGTCAAGTAAGTAGTTGTTAGAAGATGTCAGAGCAAGAAGCTGGTGGAGGATAAAGAAATATCAGAATAAGTTTATTAACAAAATGAACCGAGAAACTCACTTCTGGCTGTGTCTTGGGTGTCTTCTGTCTTGAGCTGCACGACTTGAAAGATCAAGTTACTGTTAATAACCACAACTATTATATTCACTTTTAATGATATTATCTGACGGCAAAAAAATCTATAAAATATCATAATAATGATTAAGTTTACGGAGAGGTACTATTTCCATATGGATCATACAACGCTATTATTAAATGGGAGGTAATCAGGTGTAATCCAAGGGAAGGGAGAGTAACTCCAATTCCTTGGAACGAAGAAGAGATAAAATTCTATAATAATGCGACTTCTTCCAAAGTTTACAATGTTGATTTTGTTTCACTACGATGTTGACAATTAAGAGGATAATTCATTGTTCCAGTAAGCGCAAAAGCCGCATGTGAATGGTTCTCAAGCGTGAAAAATCCATTAAACGACCAATTTCGAGACTGAAAGAAGTATGTGAACAATTTCATAAGTGACAGGTGAATGAATCATGAAAGAAATTTGTAATGTCCTGAATGGCAGGAATGTATTGATCTACTTTCACATACATTGCATAAGTCATTGATCTGGCTGAGTAGCATATAAATGCTGTCAGATATATATATATATATATATATATATATATATATATATCACTATTTAATGTGCTAAGTTCCTAATGTGCAAGGTGCGTAATTTATATATTTTTCTCTTAATTCCTCTGTTAACCCTGGTAGGGCCAAGTACTTTGACTGTTTGTGTATCTATCGATATATTCTTGTGCTACCGTCAGTTATATGTATAATATATATATATATATATATATATATATATATATATATATATATATATATATATATATATACATAATTTGTTCCCATAGTAACAAATGTAAATTAGATTAGTCGTTTCAGAAACCCAAAAATACATTTACATAATTTTTCGAGCTTGGAGGTGAACGAAAATCGAGGGTCCACTGTATATATATACATATATATATATATATATATATATATATATATATATATATATATATATATATATATATATATATATATTATATATATATATATATATATATATATATATATATATATATATATATATATTGATTAATAATCTAATTATCACATTCACCAAGATTAGCTTAAACCGTGAGTGTCATCCAGCGCTGAATATTAATATTAAAGTGCGTTAAACAAGTATTACGTTATAAAAGCACAAATACATACACATTTAGCAGCTGCCACTTGTGGTCCTACCCCGGGGATGATGGGATGGGCTGTAGGAGAAAAAATATTATATATATATATATATATATATATATATATATATATATATATATATATATATATATATATATATATATATATACTGTGTTTCCATATTAGCTAATGATGGAGTAAGGAGTAAATAGATTTAATCCAAGGGAAGAAAGTTCCAATTCTTTTTATGACGATCACTTGAGCCACATCAAGTGACCTCGTTGACAAGGGTTCTCGTGGAAGCCTCACTCACCGTTTTTCTCTTGCCCGATGCTGGAGTAGCTACCTGGGGAGAGATGACGAGAATAAATGTAAAAGTTTGTTTTCTCATTATTACTTACGTCAGCATACACATCTGAAAATATATTGTTTTTATTTGGTGAACATAGAGATGCGAGCTTCGTAACTTTTAAGTAAATTCTGCAAAATTATGGGGGGGGGGCCTATTGTGAAAAAGCTAATCTTTGGTAACCTATAAATAGAAAAGTAACCCAATTAAACCTAGAATTAAAGTTACGTTAGTTTTGGTAAGGTAGAATTAGTTTCCTTGGTTACCAAAAATCATTGTTTTTGTCATAGGCTCAAAATATAACTGTATTGCACAACCCACCTAACACTGCATAATTTACATAATAACCTAGAGCTAAAGTCAAAACACAAGGAGCTCATCTCTACAATAAGCCATTGTTTAAGAATCAGACACTCACGAGAGAGATACATGATGGTGAAAGACAGCACACAATACTCCCTGAGCCTCGCCAGTATCACCTACGACTAACTAACGTGGGAGGGACCACTGCCAGGCATAAAGAAAATACTTTCATCATCATTCAACACTTTCACCACACTCATACATAATCACTGTCTTTGCAGAGGCGCTCAGATACGACAGCTGAGAATAGTCCCTCCCAGCTGTCACTATCCCAGACCCCTCCTTTAAAGTGTAAGCATTGTACTTCCCATTTCCAGGACTCAAGTCCAACTAAATCAATTAACTGGTTTCCCTGAATCCCTTCACAAAATGTTACCCTGCTCACACTCCAACAGATCGTCATGTCCCAAAAAACCATTCGTCTCCATTCACTCCTATCTAACACGCTCACACATGCTTGCTGGAAGTCCAAGCCCCTCGCCCACAAAACCTCCTTTACCCCCTCCCTCCAACCTTTTCTAGTACGACCCCTACCCCGCCTTCCTTCCCCTACAGATTTATACGCTCTCCAAGTCATTCTACTTTGATCCATATATATATAGTATATATATCCATATACACACATATATTTATATATATATATATATATATATATATATATATATATATATATAGAGAGAGAGAGAGAGAGAGAGAGAGAAAGAGAGTAAGTCATGCGTTTTATAGGAATTTCTAGCCTAATCTAAACTAACAAGGCTTTGTGTGTGCGAAGCGTATGCTTTATTATTATTATTATTATTATTATTATTAGTAGTAGTAGTAGTAGTAGTAGTAGTAGTAGTAATAGTAGTAGTAGTAGTAGCTTAGTAGTAGTGGTCTATAAAAAATAAACACTAACCTTTCGTTCATTTTTATGTTACTTTAGGCCCCAAAGTAATAATTCCTAGTGAAATATTACAACAGCAGATAGATAGCTGGGACGATATATATTAGCATGATCAATGTTAGTGACGCACGTGTGGGCGTCAAGTTAGTCTAGTAGCCTGGCAACCATTCAATAATTTATTGTTCGATTTTCGCTTAGGGGTAGGCAGTGTTTATTCTTAATTTGGTTCAGTCTAATTGATGCAGTACTATAATATATGTTCGCACCAGCTTGGTGTATACTCTTTTGCTTATGCATGCATAAGGTGTATATCTTTCAGTGTATACACAGAGAAGCTCAAATATATATACCGTGAGGGATAAGTCACTGTGTAAATACAGGCTATATCTCTGTATATATACAGAAAATTTACAGATGTCAGTGTATGTAAAACGAGATTTGTATGTATGTATATATACACCGAGATACGTATAACAACCATATACACTAAGGTATATACTTAACAGCGTATATCAACTGAAGAAGTATAGCTCTCGGTGTTCAGTCCCCGAAAAGTGAATATCTATTAATGTACATACATCTGGAGGTATATATCTCTTAGTTTGTATACAATGCGAGTTTATTTTAATCCCTATATTAAAGATTAAAGTATTGTTGATGTTAGTGTTTTGGTGAATTACAGCCTTAATGACGTTAAGTATAGTCGATTGGCCTTGACTTAACTAGCACGTCGTAAACACCCAACTGGTTCACCTCTGTCTTTCGTATTAACTCCACTCCCAAGAAACTGGTTATTTTTTGTATATCTACCCTGTCCCTTACCCTACGAAGGAGCAGAAATCCTACTGGGGAGCTAGAACATGACAAATGCTACCCTCCTCCCCCCAAAAAAAAAAATAGTTCCATACCAAGGATATTAATTGTCTTACTTTCCGAACGTCTTTCAACTGTAATTTCTTGTTCTTTTGTGAGACGTCTTCAGTTTTTGTACTGACTTTCTGAACGTTCTCGTTGGTTGCTGGAGACGACGAATCTGTGTTTGTACGTTCCTTGGAAGAGGCTTCCTTCTCCATCTTTCTGATGTGGCCAATTTCCGGCAGCGGGATGTGGTGCGACCTTCTAATAGTGTTAAATGTTAATTTACACGTTTAAGAATAAAATTAAAGCATAGCTACAACTAATTAACAACAGCCGTGTATTTATCATGGGTGTTTTCTTAGGAAACAGGAAAGTGCCTCCTGATTGTGTATATTGGTTTCAATATATATTTTTAATGAAGCTTCTAAATGTGGACTATATTATCTTGATAGGTGCCACTATTAATGTTTATCCATCTATAATGTTGTTTCATTTTTTATGCATGTCCTCTTACCCTCACTAAAGTGGAAAAGGAATGACTATTGTATGGAATTTTCTATTGTATAACGTGCTTACTCAAAGTATTTATTTATCCTCTTGTTGAAAAAAGTTATGTTAGATTCAACCGCTAGAAGAGTTACAAACTGTTAAACTGAAATATAATGTTATTTCTGAAGCCATATGATATGTATATTTTGTGCTGATTATGGGATTAGGGGATGGGGAAATGTATAATGTTTTGATTATTATATTTATCAAGTTAATGTGCTTATGATTATTAGCTTTGGTGTACCTTGGTCTTCGGATGCAAGTCTGTCTTAATGGGTCTTGTTTAGTGAGGAGTTATGTGTTAGTATATACGGTTGATGGTTGTATTTTGTGATAACCGTTTTGTAACAAAGTATCATTTTGTTTGTGTGTTGTATAATTTCTGTTTTAAATAAAATAAAAAAAAATAAAAAAAATTACTAACTATAAATATCTTCAGGATAACAAATGGTAGGGTTTTCCATTTTTTTGAAAATTATGTTTCAAGGCATTCTCTGGCCATCATATAAATTTAGCCTTGTTAAAGTATCCATCATAATTCACAATAGTGGTAAGGTAAGACAAACTTTTTGTTGTTTTCTTTCTTTAACTGATTTTAAATAAAAAAAATTACCCGGAAACTTCAAGTCTAGAACGTTCAAAATACACGTAAAAGAGTTAGTTTTGTTATTTAATAAGACGTTTTTAACTCCTGAACACGACTCTGTCGTGTATTGATAAAGCACTTTAACGTCCGCACGTCGCATGTCTTACATTCCATGTTTATCTGCTACTCGTCACACAATTTTCGCTTCCTCTTTCAAATCTGGTATATTTGTAAAGCCCTTTCATCTAATGTTACTAAATAGAATACACTTTGAAAATCACGAGTATACTAATGCAATATATCCAGGGCATTGTATGTATATACTCAATACTCAATGTATAACATATCCCTTACGCGTTTAGCGCTTAATTTGATTATAATAATAATCAGTGTAAATACGCTGATAATCACTATTCTAGGGATTAAGGTATACCTGACTGGAGGTGAACAAGTGACATGTAGCCTTCAACGCCCCTCTGTTTTAAACCCAATAAAACAACCAAACGGCGCATACTGTATCCATGTTAGTGGACCACTGAACATTAATGTTAGTGGACCACTGAACATTAATGCTAGTGGAGCACTGAACAATCATGCTAATGGAGCACTGAATAAACATTTTTAAAAATCACTGCTAATTACATGATTGTATACCATTTCTACAATAAAACGAAAGAAGTAATGACAATAAAATTGACAATTATAAAATAAAAATTATATGGGTAATAATCAAGTTTGAAATAAAAACTATTATAAATATTGTGGGAAAGTTCATTTTTATTAAAAATTATTAATTTAAAGTTAAATTACCTAATCTCATTTAGTAGTAAAATTACACAGTAGTTAGACTGTTGGGTTTAGTCCTGACTCTTTCTCTTCTACTTCGGTTCTTCCTCTCACCGGCTATTCTTCTTCTGTCCCCACTTCCCCCTCGCTCCTAGTGGGTCCTTACCTGTGAGTCTGAACTGAACTGAACTCATTTAGTAGAATATTTATAAATGAGTTTAAAATTTTGGGTTGGCCTATGAATACACACAAGAGGAAATCAAAGATACTAACGCCATTGGGCAGACGGTGAGTTTGGGCAGTTTAATGTTGGCAGACCGCGTCCTGGCAGATGTTACCGGGATCTTTGAGGTTCGTTTTTGTTCCGACTTCTGTCGGTGCAACATATATCTTTCTCCAGATGATATACTTTTGGCTGAGTCATAGTGGTACCTTGAAGATGGGCGACTTTCAGCCTCATCAGACGGAATAAGAGGAGGAAGTCTGACAGAGGCAGTGAGAGCTTTGAGATGAGCCCGTCTTACTCGTATGGACTCCAGCTGTGGATGTATTTATGCCATGTTAAAACATACACCAAGTTAACTGAACATTGATTAGGTTATTCTGAATGAACACAGCAATGTATTTTTCTGGGTATAAGTATTGCCAAGGAGAGATAGAGAAGAGTATTGAAACTAGTGCTTATACGTTGAAGTTAAAAGCGAATCTTGTTACTGGTGGACAAAATTACCTTATGACCACTATATATAAGCACTAGTTTCAATTTTTTATTTTCTACATGTTCTTAATTGTCGCTACTTATAGGCTCGATTAGTTTAGATCAGGTTATGTAAATTTAATCTTGTTAGGTTAATAAACAATTAACCGAAACAAAATAATAATAATAATAATCATAATATAGAGTTTAAAGGTTCCACCACTTTTCTTGATTATTTTCAGTTCACCGTATACAATAATGAGTCTTGCAATGTATGTGGCTTTGTTGTCCCAATTGTCATAGGCTGTGTTTATGAGTTATCATTATGTCTTATTATGTTTAGTGGAGAAACGATACGGACGAAGAGGAAAAAATAAGTGAAATATGGCACGCTTTATCCGTAGAGTTAATTCCTATATGGAACCTAACTTAACCTAAACAAAGAGAAAGTTATAACAATTTACACATTGTAGATATGTCCCCACTGCAAAACCCACTTATTATTGTATACTTTAAACTGTGAATTGTCACCAAACTCATTGCAGTCCTTAAATTCGACACTGATTAATAATAATAATAATAATAATAATAATAATAATAATAATAATAATAATAATAATAAAATACTGTAGATAGGCACCAGGGTATGATGCAAAGCATAATAGCGTATATACACAGAGGTTTATATTTCTATACTCAAGATTGAAATATATTTGATGGTTATACACTACATAGATTTCGGATTTAATGGCCCGTGAGCGGATAAGCTAACCAAAACACTTAACCTAACCTCTCTTCCAAATTTTCCGCTGAAGAGATGCTCTGACTTAAGAGGCTATATTGGGGCAAGAATATATATACACGATGAGGTGTATATTTGTGTATATATATACTGAAAGTTTGCTTCCGTCCCTATTGTAAGGATTAAAGTATTCTTGACGGGTGGTGAATAGGTTACAAGCAAGACTCAATGAGTGTAGCCAGAGTGAAGTATACATTACTTACAGCTCCACACCAGAATGTAAGTATAGCCTTGGCTCTGCCTTAGATCAAACCTGGGAGTTGTTGCATGTGAGGTGAGCATTCTTCCACGGAATTACCTTTCCCCTCCCTCACTCCAACCTATGCACGTTGATCGTCTTATTATACGTGACTATATAGTAATATTTTGTTCATTAAATATGGTGTACAACTTAACAAGGGTACGCCAGCGGTTGCTAACTAATTAAACCGGCCATCATTTATGAATGCCCGTGTCAGGAGACCTGTCATTTTTTTATAGGGAACAATACACCACCTGTATATATCCTTAGGTTTTTAAATATGGGAAGAAAACCTAGTTCTAGTTGTCCAGTGGTTGTTTAACCATGGGAATATAACACCAGTAACCTTAATTGCTTAACTGAGAGTACCAGCACCGCAACATCTCACTACACTCCAAATAATATACTGTATGAAAATACAGGGTCTTAATTCCTAGCAAATTTAGCCCATTATAAAATGCAAATATTTAGTTTGGTGACATAAGTAGCTCATTCGAACATTCCCTTTCTGGTAGCTTAGTGGTAGCTTAGTGGTAGCTTAGTGGTAGCTTAGTGGCAGCTTAGTGGCAGCTTAGTGGTAGCTTAGTGGTAGCTTAGTGGTAGCTTAGTGGTAGCTTAGTGGTAGCTTAGTGGCAGCTTAGTGGCAGCTTAGTGGTAGCTTAGTGGTAGCTTAGTGGTAGCTTAGTGGTAGCTTAGTGGTAGCTTAGTGGTAGCTTAGTGGCAGCTTAGTGGTAGCTTAGTGGTAGCTTAGTGGTAGCTTAGTGGTAGCAGGCTTAGTGGTAGCTTAGTGGTAGCTTAGTGGTAGCTTAGTGGTAGCTTAGTGGTAGCTTAATGGTAGCTTAGTGGTAGCTTAGTGGTAGCTTAGTGGTAGCTTAGTGGTAGCTTAGTGGTAGCTTAGTGGCAGCTTAGTGGTAGCTTAGTGGTAGCTTAGTGGCAGCTTAGTGGCAGCTTAGTGGCAGCTTAGTGGCAGCTTAGTGGTAGCTTAGTGGTAGCTTAGTGGTAGCTTAGTGGCAGCTTAGTGGCAGCTTAGTGGTAGCTTAGTGGTAGCTTAGTGGTAGCTTAGTGGTAGCTTAGTGGTAGCTTAGTGGTAGCTTAGTGGCAGCTTAGTGGCAGCTTAGTGGTAGCTTAGTGGTAGCTTAGTGGTTAGCTTAGTGATAGCTTAGTGGTAGCTTAGTGGCAGCTTAGTGGCAGCTTAGTGGTAGCTTAGTGGTAGCTTAGTGGTAGCTTAGTGGCAGCTTAGTGGCAGCTTAGTGGTAGCTTAGTGGTAGCTTAGTGGCAGCTTAGTGGTAGCTTAGTGGTAGCTTAGGGTAGTGGTAGCTTAGTGGCAGCTTAGTGGCAGCTTAGTGGTAGCTTAGTGGTAGCTTAGTGGCAGCTTAGTGGTAGCTTAGTGGTAGCTAGTGGTAGCTTAGTGGTAGCTTAGTGGCAGCTTAGTGGCAGCTTAGTGGTAGCTTAGTGGTAGCTTAGTGGCAGCTTAGTGGCAGCTTAGTGGCAGCTTAGTGGAGCTTAGTGGTAGCTTAGTGGCAGCTTGGAGCATGGCAGCTTAGTGCGTAGCTTAGTGGCAGCTTAGTGGTAGCTTAGTGGCAGCTTAGTGGAGCTTAGTGGTAGCTTAGTGGTAGCTTAGTGGCAGCTTAGTGGTAGCTTAGTGGCAGCTTAGTGGTAGCTTAGTGGCAGCTTAGTGGTAGCTTAGTGGCAGCTTAAGTTGTGAGCTTAGTGGTAGCTTAGTGGCAGCTTAGTGGTAGCTTAGTGGCAGCTTAGTGGCAGCTTAGTGGTAGCTTAGTGGTAGCTTAGTGGCAGCTTAGTGGTAGCTTAGTGGTAGCTTGAGTGGTAGCTTAGTGGTAGCTTAGTGGCAGCTTAGTGGTAGCTTAGTGGCAGCTTAGTGGTAGCTTAGTGGAGCTTAGTGGTAGCTTAGTGGCAGCTTAGTGGTGGCTTAGTGGTAGCTTAGTGGAGCTTAGTGGCAGCTTAGTGGTGAGCTTAGTGGAGCTTAGTGGTAGCTTAGTGGTAGCTTAGTGGTAGCTTAGTGGCAGCTTAGTGGTAGCTTAGTGGCAGCTTAGTGGCAGCTTAGTGGTAGCTTAGTGGTAGCTTAGTGGCAGCTTTTAGTGGCAGCTTAGTGGCAGCTTAGTGGTAGCTTAGTGGTAGCTTAGTGGCAGCTTAGTGGAGCTTAGTGGTAGCTTAGTGGTAGCTTAGTGGTAGCTTAGTGGCAGCTTAGTGGTAGCTTAGTGGCAGCTTAGTGGTAGCTTAGTGGTAGCTTAGTGGCAGCTTAGTGGTAGCTTAGTGGTAGCTTAGTGGTAGCTTAGTGGTAGCTTAGAGTGGGCAGCTTAGTGGTAGCTTAGTGGCAGCTTAGTGGTAGCTTAGTGGCAGCTTAGTGGTAGCTTAGTGGTAGCTTAGTGGTAGCTTAGTGGTAGCTTAGTGGCAGCTTAGTGGCAGCTTAGTGGCAGCTTAGTGGTAGCTTAGTGGTAGCTTAGTGGTAGCTTAGTGGCAGCTTAGTGGTAGCTTAGTGGTAGCTTAGTGGTAGCTTAGTGGTAGCTTCCTCTGCTTACTTCCAAAGGATTCTCGTTCAGGCTGACAGGTAGAGACAATGGTCACCTATACGTTTACCTCTTGTATTTGTTTATCTAATAGTAAATACGCACTTGGGAGATAGCTAACTGTTGTGGGTAGCATCCCGGGAATGGTAGTATACCTTAGATAACACTGGATTTTAATGGACTGAAAAACTTACCTCTAAAATCTATACTCACGTCCATCTCAAGTTGAGAAGTGTTGATGTCCATGATGTCTCGCCTGGTTAAAGGCTCAGGAGACTCCATCGAGGTCCTAAATTGGGGCTGCAATGGTGTCCTGTAGGAGGACATGGCCAGCAGCCTGACTAGAACGGCTGTCTTCAGGAGTGTGTTACGTTCTTTGTCTGGTGGGCTGGCAGTCCTCCACTGCTGTTCTGCCTCCACCCATGACGAGTCTTCTATACCCAACAAACTCCGTCTAAGAAAAAAATCATGTCAGTGGCGGGTTCATTTATTACGTTTTTAGATCGTATCGACTGCACTAAATTATTATGGCATTTTTCCATGTGTACAGTCACTAATCAAGAATATATATATATATATATATATATATATATATATATATATATATATATATATATATATATATATATATATATATATATATATATATATATATATATATATATATATATATACATGTATATATATATATATATATATATATATATATATATATATATATATATATATATATATATATATATATATGCAAAAAGATCACAGTAAACAGGTGATATCAAAATGAGAGAATTTAACCATCCAATTGATTTTCAAAATGCTGAGAAGGTTGTATCAAGAAAGTCCATGGTTGAGAGGAATATAATAGAATCATGTTTCATTAAAAGCAGTTTTGAAAATAATATGAATATTTCTTTTGGTTTATATAAATTGGATTCATTTATAATTAATAAAATTTGGGAAGAATTTAATGATAAATTGGACTAATCTTAATTCTTGGGAAGAGTTTCAGGTCCTTTCTTATGTTCCTCTTCACAGAGTCGTTAGATGTTACGCTACTGTGAGGTGTAGTCTTTGTTAGTGTGATGTGACTGTGAGGTGTATTCTGCCCCTTTATAAGCCTTCTTGTCATTTTTCCTTTTATAGTTCCTTGATAATGTGAGTAGTCACGAAAGCGCTTGGAATTCTTCTATTTTTTAAGAACATAAGAACATAAGAAAGGAGGAACACTGCAGCAGGCCTGTTGGCCCATACTAGGCAGGTCCTTCACAATCCATCCCACTAACAGAATATTTGCTCAACCCAATTTTCAAAGCTACCCAAGAAATAAGCTTTGACAATTCTACCCACTCATGCGCGAGTCCCACTCAAATCCAACCCCTCTCACTCATGAATTTATCCAACCTAAATTTGAAACTACCCAAGGTCCTAGCTTCAATAACCCTACTAGGCAGACTGTTCCACTCATCAACTACCCTATTTCCAAACCAATACTTTCCTATATCCTTTCTAAATCTAAACTTATCTAACTTGAATCCATTATTGCGGGTTCTCTCTTGGAGAGATATCCTCAAGACCTTATTTATATCCCCTTTGTTAATACCCATTTTCCACTTGTATACCTCGATCATGTCTCCCTCATTCTACGTCTTACAAGTGAATGTAATTTTAGGGTCTTCAATCTTTCTTCGTAAGGAAGATTTCTAATGCTATGTATTAATTTAGTCATTCTACGCTGAATGTTTTCTAACGAATTTATGTCCATTCTGTAATATGGAGACCAGAACTGAGCTGCGTAATCTAGGTGAGGCCTTACTAATGATGTATAAAGCTGTAATATAACCTCTGGACTTCTGTTGCTAACACTTCTTGATATAAATCCCAGTAATCTATTTGCCTTATTACGTACGCTTAGGCATTGCTGTCTTGGTTTATATATATATATATATATATATATATATATATATATATATATATATATATATATATATATATATATATATATATATATATATATATTTCGATGACATACACTTCTCGATGTGTATATATGTGGTTGATTAATGGAGTTTAAAGCCTATTGACTGCACGAGTCATTAAGGCAGCCTACCACCATATATTTTATAGCTTGTTATTTATCTTTATTCATTAAACCCTAATAACTGTATTTTTCTATGAAATTTAAACCAAATACAGTTCACGCCTGTTGTGTATATTATTTTTTAGTATTAGTGTCGTTCTTACGCATATAAACTATCTTAAATAATTTTCAGTGAGATATAATAAAATAAATCACCCTTGTGAATTTACGAGTGTAAATGAAGGGTCAAACTAGTGGGGTATGCAGTTTCAGGCTCTATAAAAAATTCCTCAGAGGTAATGTACTTGCGTGTGCGTAATATCAAAGTAGCTGAGGCCAGCAGAATTATGATCGAGGATTTTGTATTTAATACATTTTTATTTAAAATGTGGAATTAATCGCGAAATTGTCTTATGATGAAGTATTTGCGTGTGTGATTACTTACACGATGTGATTACCTGTGTGTGACTGCGTGGCAATACACTTCTTGATGAGAGGAACAAATTCCCAAGAGTCATTGGCGAGAAAACTTTGATTAGCTTTAAACACAAATATGACAGGTATATCTTATGAGCAGGTGTATATACACAGATAAATGTATTTCGTGAAGGCTTGATATATACACACTTGATAAATTTGTATCTTTGAGTGTATATACATCTTCATCTTTTAGTGTGTATACACCAAGAGGTGTATACATAACAACAATAATAACGTTGTATTGATGAGAATTTTAGCAATTTTGTTAGGAACCCACTCCCATGGTTGTGAGGGTTCCTAGGGTATGATCACCTAGCAGAGATCCTGACGTAGGATAAAGTAAGCCTACCCTCCCATCGACAATAAAGTGGGTTGGTGACTTATAGCTAAGTGGTCAGTGTTCTATCCTCAACACAACAATCCCTGGTTCTATTTCTGAGCAGAGCAAGAATTTACAGACATGTCTCCTTGCACATGCTAGCAGTAAATAAGTTCCTGGGTGTTGTTGACTACTGTGGGCCATATCCCACAGTAGTCAACAACACCCAGGTATGTTACCATTTTGTCCTAGGCTGGAAGTGTGTATTCAAATATTGGGTAAAATGCATTAACATTGCTATATATCCAATAAAAATAAGGCAGCTCCTTGGAAAAGGATAAGGATTTGTTGAATGAGTTTTGCCACAATAAAATACGAGTTCTTTAAAGATTTTTTTTTATAATTAGGTAATTAATTTTAAGAATACAAAATGAACTTAAAACACTGCTGTCAAGCAAATGTGTTCCATACCTGTGAGTCCGCAGTGCAAAATGTTTATAACCCTACACGAAAATAAGGCACATGAAAAATGACATAGTATCTATGCAACATTATAATTAGTGTTTTTGAATGGTTTCTTTAGCGAAAAAAATGAGAGAATTTCGCACTTGGAGGAGTTAAACTGTAGTGAGACGCAAACTTGTGTGAGGTATTGACTGAGGTTGGTGAGTGGGGTGGCGAGGTATGGTCGCCGGGGGGTGGTTGCTACACGCTGCCGTCAACACAAGTCTCCAATACCATCCATTAATACTTAACATTTACATATTGATACTAAACACGTAGTGGAGGTGGTGATAATTTCTGGGGGCAACTTATTGGTAGCAACATTTATATATATATAATGTATATATATATATATATATATATATATATATATATATATATATATATATATATATATATATATATATAAAGTGACATAATAATATGAAATGAAACGCCAGTAAAAGATTCAATCTCTCAACACATTCTCAATGCAGTGTGAAGAAAATTTAGCACTATGTGCCGTATAAACAGGAGAGAGGCACCTCATACTTGGCACTGACGTGGCAGTCAGAAACACTATACTCATGGACTTTATCCGTCACTGACCTTAACCAATGTCATGTTAGGTAGAGTGACTTTGCCAATACGTATAGATTAAAACTCACAAATTTTATTAATAACATTGCATTGACTAAAAAAAGTCCTGGATTTAAGGATGTATTACAATCAGTACTATTTTGTATAGCTCAACCACTTCAGTTGGCACAGTTTTCTTAATTTCTTTCCAAATTTATAACCTATTTAATCCTATTGATTAGTAATGCCAATAAATGTTGACTCATTTTGAGTCTTTCCGCAAATATGAACCTATGTGGCTATATCATGTACGTAGTCGGGTACACGATAGAATGTATGTATGTCCTTAGTCCTGGTATCAGCAGGAATGGAGTAGCGTGCATGGAATTTTGTGGGTCTAAAACTTATTTAGGTAATCATGGTTGAGTGAATTAGGTTAATATGCAGTGCTATACCGAGGCTCGTGTGACGGGCCTTCAGTCATGGTAAGTGCATGTACAAAGAGTTGTGTATGCGTGTACTCACCTAGTTGTGGTTGAAAGGGTCGATTCACATCTCTTGGCCCCGCCTCTTCACTGGCCGCTACTCGGTCACTCTTCCCGCTCCATGAGCTTTATCATACCTCTTCTTAAAGCTATGTATGGATCCTGCCTCCACTACATCACTTCCCAGACTATTCCACTTCCTGACGACTCTGTGGCTGAAGAAATACTTCCTAATATCCCTGTTATTCATCTGAGTCTTCAACTTTCAACTGTGACCCCTTGTTGCTGTGTCCCATCTCTAGAACATCCTGTCTCTATCCACCTTGTTGATTCCTCTCAGTATTTTATATGCCGCTATCATATCCCCACTATCTCTCCTGTCTTCCAGTGTCGTCAGGTCGATTTCCCTTAACCTCTTCTTATAGGACATACCCCTTAGCTCCGGGACTAGTCATGTTGCAAACCTTTGCACTTTCTCTAGTTTCCTTACATGCTTGGCTAGGTGTGGGTTCAAAACTGGCGCTGCATACTCCAATATGGGCCTAACGTGCACAATATACACGGTCCTGAATGATTCCTTATTAAGATGTCGGAATGCTGTTCTTAGGTTTGCCAGGCGCCCGTATGTTGCAGCAGTTATTTTGTTAATGTGCGCCTCAGGAGATGTGCCCGGTGTTATACTCAAACCAAGATCCTTTTCTTTGAGTTAGGTTTGTAGTCTCTGGCCCCCTAGACTGTACTCCGTCTGTGGTCTTCTTTGCCCTTCCCCAGTCTTCATGACTTTGCACTTGGTAGGGTTGAACTCCAGGAGCCAGTTGCTGGACCAGGCCTGCAGCCTGTCCAGCTCCCTTTGTAGTTCTGCCTGGTCCTCGTCCGATTGAATTCTTCTCATTAGTTTCACATCATCTGCAAACAGGGACACTTCGGAGTCTATTCTTTCCGTCATGTCGTTCAAATACCAGAAACAGCACCGGTCCTAGGACTGATCCCTGTGGCACCCCGCTCGTTACAGGCGCCTACTCTGACACCTCGCCACGTACCATGACTCACTGTTGTCTTCCTGACAGGTATTCCCTGATCCATTGTAGTGCCTTCCCTGTTATCCCTGCCTGGTCCTCCAGCTTTTGCACTAATCTCCTGTGTGGAACTGTGTCAAACGCCTTCTTATAGTCCAAGAAAATGCAATCTACTCACCCCTCTCTGTCTTGTCTTACTGCTGTCACCCTGTCATAGAACTCCAGTAGGTTTGTGACGCAGGATTTCCCGTCCCTGAAACCGTGCTGGCTATCGTTGATAAGCTCATTCCTTTCTAGGTGCTCCACCACTCTTCTGATAATCTTCTCCATGACTTTACATACTATACATGTCAATGACACTGGTCTGTAGTTTAATGCTTCGTGTCTGTCTCCTTTTTTAAAATTTGGGACTACATTTGCTGTCTTCCATATTTCAGGTCGCCCTGTTTCGATAGATGTGTTGAAGACTTTGTGTACTCACCTAATTGTGGTTGCAGGGGTCAAGACTCAGCTCAGTGTGTGTGTGTGTGTGTGTGTGTGTGTGTGTGTGTGTGTGTGTGTGTGTGTGTGTGTGAACTCTGCATTATTCTAGAATATAATTATGTGATGACTGTGAACATGACCAGTATTAATGTGCCTCTTGGTGGCATCTAACAATTTTCTACTAATAACAGGCAGTCTCCTCAGTAATGTCGTAGACATTATAATTTATAAGTGGAACACTGCCCAGTAGATACCATCAAATGGCTTACTGTATTTCATTATATTTTCCATATTCAAAGAATGCTTTATAAACAATTATATTTATTAAAATATTATATATATTAAGGTATATATACATGGTATCACAAGGTAATTTATTCATATCGAATGTGTTAATCTGGTTAAAGGCCTATAGACTGCATGAAGGTTATTAAAGGAGGACATTTAAATTATATACTACAAAAACACAATGATTTATTACTGACAACATTCATGAAAAGACACTGTTGAGCAAGCTTCCATTTAGGCCAGGGGTTCCCAGACTGTTCTATGACCCGCACCCCTAGGAAATAATATAATAATATCTTTATTTACTACAAGTACATGTACAAGGTATACAGTCCATAGATGACATCAATGACATACTGCTATATAGAACGCCCCCTTGTTATGCTGAGCATTTCCCGCAAATTAGGTCCTTGTCCCAGAATGCGACCCACACCAATCAACTAACACCCAGGTACCCATTTTACTGATGGGTGAACATAGACAACCGGTGTAAAGAAACACGCCCAATGTTTCTACCCTCGCTGGGAATCGAACGCAGACCCTCGCCGTGTGAAGCGGGGCACCATTAATGTTGCACTGCCTACAAAAGTAATATTACATCAAAAAATAAGCTTTTAATTTAGGGCATAAAATGCAAATATAAAGTGAGCAATTAAAAAAGGTTTTGGTAAAATAAAAGGTGTTGTGCTTTTCATTAGGACTCTTGGTCGCACCCCCTGACATGCCATCTGGCACCAGCTGGGAGTTCGTGCACCCCAGGTTCAGAACCCCTGATTTAGGCCTTTCTACACGGCGTAACGCTGTCCCAATATATGCTTGTCGTGCCTTTTCTTCACTAACATTGGCATTTTCAACATGTGTCTATAATCTCGAGAAACCAATATAATTAATTGTCTTAATATGAAAATACGAATTCATCAACGATATATTTCCTATGTCCTTTTATCGATGGACTTTTTTTTTTACTTATCATCATTATTATATTCAAAAAAATTCGCTAAATATTTATACTGCCTTAGTGTGCACCACTGAGAGAGAGAGTGCACTGATTTACCGTGACATGTTAGCAAGGAGCTGCTGCCTCTCACCACCACAGTGTTACTGAGTGTTATTTGAAAGTTGTGAGGTGAGAGGCAACCTGTGGGTTTTGTTTTAGTTCTCCCTTTAATAGGGAGTTGAGGGGCCTTGATGCCGGTGAAGGGCTCTTGATCGAAGCTTATTACCCCCCCCCCTCCCTCCAATTACCCTGCTTGAACCCCTACGGATTTAGCGCCCTCCGTGACCGTAATAGTTATGGCGCACCAGTACTCTCTTCTGATTAGAATGAAAGAAAAATTATATTTATGGAGAAGCTCTAACCTCATAGGGGTTATGTAACGCCCAGGGAATGGAAGGTAATCAGGCCTGATCCAAGGAAGGGGAGAACAAGTGCAATCCCTTGGATCAAGAGCCCCTCACTAGCATCAAGGAACCTCACTAGAGGGGTTCCCTGTAACTAGATATCGAAAGTTACATACATAATCTTGACCAGCAGTGTTATATGGGAGTCTTTGTTAAATAAATTTGTGCAAGATTTTTATTTATTCCTTTGAAGATAAGAATAACAAGGAATACTCATCACCCGATAATATACTTTTATTTTCAACTCATAAAAAGAATAAATATTATTATTATTATCGTATATGATAATCGCTTTGATAAATTAGACACGTGCAAACACTTGGGTATCTTTATTGAGGAAATATTTCGCCCCACAGTGGCTTCATCAGTCCATACAAAGGAGAAAAGTGAAGAACAGGAGGAGTTTGAGGTCGATGTAATCAGTCCATCAATCTTGAAATGAATACAGCATATATGCGAAGAAGTGGCTTATATAGGTGGTATCACATTTGACAAATCCAAATATGGAAGTAGGTGATGACTAAAGGTTAGGCAAGTGAAGAAATCCCTGTATTGAGACCCCAGGATGTTGCTGTGTCTGATGATGAAGCCACTGTGGGGCGAAACATTTCCTCAATACCCAAGTGAATGTGTCTAATTTATCAACTAGTCGGTTCTCTGAACCATTTAAGAATTTAAACTAAATAAACTCTTGTTATTTGGCACATAGGTTAAAAATATTATGAAAATAACTACTATTCAGTTACCATGTTTTTGACCAAGGCGCATAAAGCTACCTTTTAATTATTTATTTAATTTAATTAATATTTTCCCAAAAAAATTTTAGTCAAAAGTTTAGCGGAAATCATGGTTATGGAAGAAGTCATCAGCAGAAATCCATAAGACGAGTTGCTGTGCTGAGCGTCATTTTCCCGCGCTCGCATTTCATTGGTAGAAACTGTTCCATCGCAACAGCCAATCACAGTGTTATGCTCGACAGGGTTTCTCTACTAGGCTTGTAAGACGATCGCTGATTTGACGATTAACTGAATGTAAACATTGGATCCAGCCAATGGGAGCTCAGTAACGAGGAGTTCCCTAGTTCCTCAGCTCCTCCCCCCCGATGACGTCATCCAGGGTGTCGCAGCAACCCATCTTTTGACTTGCTGTTTTAAATATGATTTTTTTGTGCAACTTTTGTTGAATTTTTTTTCAGAATAACCTACATACGGATAAATTAAAAAACAATTACAGACTTAATAATATTATTATTATTACTAAGTTGTTTTTATTATATATATATTCATGGGGAAGTATAAACCCGAAAGAAAATCAGGATTCGGATAGGTTATTTACGTAAAAAAATGCTTACTAATTTACACACACACAGGCCAGGAGCTATGACTCGATCTGGAGCACAGATCCAATTCCCTACATCAAGAGCCCCTCACCAGCGTCAAGGAACCTCCCTTGAGGGGTTGAAGTGTCTGACCATTTTGTGACCAACAATGAAGCATTGTCCATTTGTCCAATTATTTGCAACCAAGTTGGTAAAGTTATTTTGACCTACTTTTTTATCATATTCATTAGTAATGATAAACTCATATGGATCATACAATAAAAAGAAATTAATTGTATACATGTTAAACAAGGTATGATATAGCACGTTGTTGGATTATGTATTGGTGGATAAAAGGTTGATGGGTAGGCTTCAGGATGTACATGTTTATAGAGGGGCAACGGATATATCAGATCATTATTTAGTTGTAGCTACAGTTAGAGTAAAAGGTAGATGGGACAAAAGGAAAATGGCAACAGCAAGTAAGAGAGAGGTAAAAGTGTATAAACTAAGGGAGGAGGAAGTTAGGGTGAGATATAAGCAACTATTGGCAGAAAGGTGGGCTAGTGCAAGTAGGAGTAGTGGGGGGGTTGAAGAGAGTTGGGATAGTTTTAAAAATGCAGTATTAGAATGTGGGGCAGAAGTTTGTGGTTATAGGAGGGTGGGTGCAGGAGGAAAGAGGAGTGAGTGGTGGAATGAAGAAGTAAAGGGTGTGATAAAAGAGAAAAAGGTAGCTTATGAGAGGTTTTTACAAAACAGAAGTGTTAATAGAAGAGCAGAGTATATGGAGAGTAAAAGAAAGGTGAAGAGAGTGGTGAGAGAGTGCAAAAGAAGAGCGGATGAAAGAATGGGAGAGGCTTTGTCAAGAAATTTTGCTGAAAATAAAAAAAAGTTTTGGAGTGAGATAAACAAGTTAAGAAAGCCTAGGGAACAAATGGATTTGTCAGTAAAAACAGAGTAGGGGAGTTAGTAGATGGGGAGCTAGAGGTATTGGTTAGATGGCGGGAATATTTTGAGGAACTTTTAAATGTCGATGAAGAAAGGGAGGCAGTAATTTCATGCACTGGCCAGGGAGGTATAACATCTTTTAGGAGTGAGGAAGAGCAGGATATGAGTGTGGGGGAGGTGCATGAGGCATTATGTAGAAAGGGGGGTAAAGCAGCAGGAACTGATGGGATCATGACAGAAATGTTAAAAGCAGGGGGAGATATTGTGTTGGAGTGGTTGGTATTTTTGTTTAATAAATGTATGAAAGAGGGGAAGGTACCTAAGGATTGGCAGAGAGCATGTATAGTTCTTTTATATAAAGTGAAGGGTGACAAGAGAGATTGTAAAAATTATAGGGGAATAAGTTTACTGAGTATACCAGGTAAAGTGTACGGTAGGGTTATTATTGAAAGAATTAGAGGTAAGACAGAGAGTAGGATTGCAGATGAGCAAGAAGGTTTTAGAGTGGGTAGGGGATGTGTAAATCAAGTGTTTACTTTGAAGCATATATGTGAACAGTATTTAGATAAAGGTAGAGAAGTTTTCATTGCATTTATGGATTTAGAAAAAGCACATGATAGAGTGGATAGGGGAGCAATATGGTAAATGTTGCAAGTGTATGGAATAGGTAGTAAGTTACTGAATGCTGTAGAGTTTTTATGAGGATAGTGAGGCTCAGATTAGGATGTGTAGGAGAGGGAGATTACTTCCCGGTAAAAGTAGGTCTTAGACAGGGATGTGTGATGTCACCATGGTTGTTTAATGTATTTATAGATGGGGTTGTAAAAGAAGTAAATGCTAGGGTGTTGGGGAGAGGAGTGGGATTAAATTATAGGGAATCAAGTACAAAATGGGAGTTGACAGTTACTTTTTGCTGATGGGAGATTCTAAAGAAAAGTTGCAAAGGTTAGTGGACGAGTTTGGGAGGGTGTGTAAAGGTAGAAAGTTGAAAGTGAACAAAGGTAAGAGTAAGGTGATGAGGGTATCAAACAATTTAGAAAGAAATATTGGATATCACATTGGAGAGAGGGATTATGGAAGAAGTGAATGTTTTCAAATATTTGGGAGTTGACTTGTCACCAGATGGGTTTATGAAGGATGAGGTTAACCATAGGTTATTATAATCAAAAGAAGCGCTAAACCACAAGGATCATACAGCGCGATACTGTCGGTATGGGCTTGCTAAGGGTAGGTGTCTTTTATAAAGTCAGAGTATGGACTTTCAGCAAGGTCAGTGTTAGGACATTATAGATGTCCGAATTGAATCCTACATGCCCACTGGTAGGTGCTTGGGGAATAGGTAGTAATTCAATTTGATCCTAGGAAGGCACTATCTACCCCTTGAAGGAAGGATACTTATTTTCACGTCAGAATAAAATTTTGTACTACATATAAATATAAAATTCTAAATTTAAAGAGAAACTTTCATTTTTCTTTTTGGGCCACCCTACCTTGGTGGGATACGGCTGATTTGTTGAGAATATAAAATTATGTGCTAAATCCATATGGGTCACACAGCACTGCAGGTAGGGTAGAAATGTGCAAGGCTAGGAGCTTGTGTGGAGTAGGGGAGTGCAAGGGTAGGGGCTAGTGTAGGTCGGGTAAAGTGCAAAATTATTATAATCAAAACTAAGTGTTATGCTCACCAGGGTCATACAGCACTGTTGTGTAAAGTGAAAAAGTAAAATTTAAATTAAAGTCAGTGCAATAAGTTAGTTTGTTAAAGTTAGGGTCTGCATCAAAGAAAAAAACTCAGTGAAGGTCATTGCATGTTAGGGCAGTTATTATTATTATAATAAAAAAGAAGCACTAAACCAATTAAGACTGCAAATATGTTATATTATTAAAATCAAAACTAAGTGCTGTTATCATAAGGGTAGTATCCAGCATATAGTACACTTCATCCATGTAAGAGAGATCCATTACCCCTTCCAGCGATGCTTTTAGTAATTTTTATTTCTGGTGGCTGATGTGGAAAAAAATGAGACCATAGACAATGAATCTCTTTATTGATTACAAATAGCATATAATACATATCTAGTTACTAAATATTGAGTCCCCTTATGAACAATCACAGTGCTTAATCACAACATAAGTAATTTATTAATGAAGCCACAATCAATATTATGCAGAGGAAAAGGATTGTTTAATGTACAAATCTGCTCAAATGTTGGAAAAAGCTTGTGAAAAGAATCTGTAGATATTTTAAAAAGTATCACACCATAACACAGTAATACAATAGTTTTTTAATGCATATTAAATCATAATACATATAATTACAAAGTTATGTATGCTAGTTTAGTAACCATGCTTGCTTGCCAATGATTGCAATCTAATATTGAAGATTTTCAAGAAATGAAAATTGAAAGAGTTCAATATTTGAAGCAACATGAAGGAAATGATTATATGTTGCAGAAAAGCCATAAAACACACAGATTAATCATATATCCTTGAACAGGTCATATAAATCACAGATGTCTTCAACATTCAATTATCTGCCATACAACCTTTCGTTACCAGTAGCAAATGAATTTTTTTATATATATAACTGGTCTATATATAGATGGTTTACTATAAGTAAACCTAGTATGCATAGGTGTACATCAACATGTAGAGTACAGCAAAACAAGCATACAAGTACATTCAAAGATACAAGTACATTCAAAGATACAAGTACATTCAAAGATACAACTACATTCAAAGATACAAGTACATTCAAAGATACAAGTACATTCAAAGATACAACTACATTCAAAGATACAAGTACATTCAAAGATACAAATATAATTTTAAATACATACCAAACTCAAAAACAGTACTTTATTCATACACTTATGTACCTTACTTAGCATTGAATTTATACTGCTTTTTTACACATTAATAAAGCAGTGCACTCTATTGTTAATTTTTCTTGAGTATCATGGGGTATGTAAATACTAATAAATTTAATTTCTATTAAAAACTAAAAGCAATTATATAGTGGAAAAAGGTATTAATATGTCTTAACTAGCTACAGTGGCGAGTTATGTCGTGCACATCTCGACAGAACTATGCATATTAACAATATTAGTGATAATTCAGTATAATGTAATGAATATTGTTAATCATATATAATCACTAAATGATTAGCAAATATTTCAGCTTTAGAGCCAGTGTCAGGATGACTAGCTGCAGCATAACCAGAGAGAGAGAGAGAGAGAGAGAGAGAGAGAGAGAGTAGCTGTTTTGATATTGGCAATACACTGTTAGGTATCCACTGGGATTCTCATTTATTATAAACTAATGTAAATATATAACCCCCCACCCCCACATACTGTATAAACAATATGCCTAAACACTTCAATTTCTCATTAAGTGATCAACAAACTTTATTGCATGCTCATGCATGCAGGACCCCCAAAATTAAGGGCTGACAATGTTGGAATTTAAATAAATAAATATATAATTTTATCTTCTGAAATGGAAGAGAATTTTTTCTTTTGGGAGATAACACCAAAAATACAAATTTTTATGGAAATTTTACGAAAATATGCAAACAAAATTGGCGGTCTGGATGCAATTTACACATCAATTTCACCCACCGAGACCTATTTTAAGCCAATTGCATTGCTCATTTTAAACTTCTTAACTATTTTGTTAGTATGCCTTTCATTCTATTGACTAAGCACAAGCGACCACCCATTCAACTATCAAAACTATAGAGAGCACACAAGTTGGTAATTTAGCCAGTTTTACACAAAAACAAAATTCTAAATAAACATTATGCATTCCACAACCTATCCTCTGTTTATTAATCATGTTTCCAGGCCTCTCCTACATTACACTTGCCCTCCACTCTGAATCCATCACATACAAAAAAATCAAAAGTTTTAACCTATTCTCGGATAATGATCATGGTTTACGGCATCCCAATAATTGATTCAGATGTAGTAAAAACCCATAAGACAGACCAGGAAGGTAAGGGGCCTTACTCTTCCTCAGAAAAATGATAAAAAATCAAACATTTCTGATTCTTTGAGTCCTATTTCCAGATACTTCCAGTCCTAAAACCAAAATCATCTCTATTTCTGTAATATGTCTACCATATTATCAAATGATACCATGAAACAGCCAGTAAAACCATCCTAGAAAACACCCCAGAGTTGCTATTTTAAGCCAAACACAAGGTCAGGTTGGCTTTTTCCAATATGCACTGCATGGGGTAGATATTTTATTATACTGAGTGCACTCACTGCCCAGACCCATTCTCTCATGTCTAAGCCAAGATTTACTGCTCACAGCATCTTTGAGAGTGCTGTGCTTAACATGTGGATCTAAGTGTGTGACATGCAGCAATAATGTAGATTTACACAAAATACAATGAAGGGCTTCAAAAGCACAACTTTGAGCAATGAACATCCATACTATTACAAAGTAAATTTACTTTCATTTTTAAAATCAAAATATGCAAGAATCTACAGTTTCATTAATACAGTGGTTTTCAATTATACCCATTCTTTATTTATTCAGATTTCCTACAATAAATATATTCACCATTCTTAGTAAAATAAGGACAAAAATATTTTAAGGTTAGTAGTATGTGTAATGTATATGCATTTTTTTAGACCTAGCTCTATTGCTCACTTAATGTGTGTTAGTTTAAACATGTTATCAGGCTTTTATATGCATTTGAAATTGAAAAGACTTTCACTTTAAAGCAATTTTCACTTTACAGCAGTAGCTTGGACCCTAATCTGCTGTATAAGTGGGTCCTGCCTGTATATCAAATACTGTTAACGTGTGGAATGCTTAATTTTCTCAAACATTTTAACTTCTCAAATGGTAAAACAAGCCTGCAGAAAATCTGCATAGAAAGTCATGTGAAATCTGAAATATAAATGTGGCAACACAAATGAACGCTGCAAACTTCTCACAATAACCGAAATTATTATAATGTTCTTCCGAATAATTTTATAGGCATAAGATTTATGTTTCAAACTATACAGAAATACCTAACAATATAAACTCATCAAAAATTCAATACAATGGGTATGAAAATTAAGATATAATGCAATTATTTAAAACATGATACAGAATATACTGTACAATTCTGTATATAATGTCAATAATATCAATATCTGTCATTTTAAAAATGCTGCATGCTATAGCCCATTTTTTTTCCTTTCACTAAATTATTGCTACTATGTACATACTAAATAGGTAGTAGGTTGGTAGACAGCAACCGCCCAGGGAGGTACTACCGTCCTGCCAAGTGAGTGTAAAACGAAAGCCTGTATTTGTTTTACATGATGGTAGGATTGCTGGTGTCTTTTTTCTGTCTCATAAACATGCAAGATTTCAGGTATGTCTTGTTACTTCTACTTACACTTAGGTCACACTACACATTCATGTACAAGCATATGTATATACACACACCCCTCTGGGTTTTCTTCTATTTTCTTACTAGTTCTTGTTCTTATTTCCTCTTATCTCCATGGGGAAGTGGAACAGAATTCTTCCTCCGTAAGCCATGCGTGTCGTAAGAGGCGACTAACATGCTGGGAGCAAGGGGCTAGTAACCCCTTCTCCTGTATATATTACTAAATGTAAAATGGGAAACTTTCGTTTTTCATTTTGGGCCACCCCACTTCGGTGGGAAACGGCCGACGTGTTGAAAGAAGAAGAAGATGTACATACTATGTACATACTCTAGCAATTCTTTAAAAATGTAGAAGGGAAATGTACTACAAGTAAGGCTTTTCAGATGGTGTATTCATTTTGCATTGTAGCATATGTACATTGTACATCATTTGCTGGGGGAGGGGGAGCAATTGTTCAACTTGGTTTTATTGGATTTCAATCCTGCACTTTACATACCATACCCCAACAATCATATACAGCGAACTCTCATAATTCACTCAGGGTTGGTTCCTGAACTGGTGCTATTTATGAAATTGCGAATTATACCGTGAATAACATTTAAGTATAATAATGTTGCATTCTTGTCACCTTTTCCCCACCCAAAAAAATTCTTATTTTGTAAAAAATAATAGTTTTTCATTCTTTACACTTAAGAAGTTATATAGATACAGTGAACCCCCAAGTTTCGGTCATAATTCATTCCAGAAGGCTGTTCAAGTGCCATTACCGAACGAATTTGTTCCCTTAAGAAAAAATGTAAATTAGATTAGTCCTTTCAGACCCACAAAAATACACATACAAAAGCACTTACAATATTAAACTTACATGGGGAAGTGGAACAGAATTCTTCCTCCGTAAGCCGTGCGTGTCGTAAGAGGCGACTAAAATGCCGGGAGCAAGGGACTAGTAACCCCCTTCTCCTGTATATATTACTAAATGTAAAAGGAGAAACTTTCATTTTTCCTTTTGGGCCACCCTGCCTCGGTGGGAAATGGCCGACGTGTTGAAAGAAGAAGAAGAATAATTGTTCGATTTCTGAGGTGACCAAAACTCGGGGGTCCACTGTATGTAGAAATGTCTCAGGGGCATACAGATGTTACGGACCCATAAAAAGTACAATATGTCTAATCAAATAATAAAGTGCTAAACCGACAAGGGTCATGCAGCGCTGCGGGGCAGAAAATAGTGCCAGAGCTATAAACAGCTAGGTGGAGAGGGGATCAGAGGTAAGGGTAGAAAAGAGGCTGAAAGGGACGCTAGGGGCTATGCCCTAGCGTCCCTTGCAGCACTTACAGTAAAGCCCTTATAGTATAGTAAAGCAGTTGCTGACAAAGTCAAAAAGTGATCGTAAGTCAAAGGCAGGGCCGTCTGCAAGAAGGGAAGATAAGGTAAGAGCGATAGGACAGCGGAGTTGGAGGTAAATCCTGTGAGATCGCTGGTAAACTGGATAATCCACAAGAACGTGAAAGTACAATACATATGTAGATTTAACCTATAACTCAAAGTCAAAAAAGATGACTGCACATGTAGCTAAAAAAAGAAAAGAAAAAAAAATCATTGGCCATTGTTGCAAGGAGTTTCTGCATGCATAGCAGCACTTTAAATTTTAATCACTTCTAGATCCAGTCTATTTGATGTATTTGGTGGCAAAAACACTATTCACGTTAGCCTTCATCATCCAAGAGTTCAGGATAACTATGGGAATTATCAAGTGAGGAGAACCTTGAATGAAAGGTTCTTTCTGTGCAGTTACATGTAAACTGAGTGCTGCAACTGAGGGAATAAAATAATGTTTGAACCCATTCAACAAACAATGCCTCACTTATCCACACTGTCTGCTTAGACTGCTAAATAGCCATGAAAGTAAAACATCCCATTCTGCATCAAAGTGGTTTTCCTCCTGCTACTTGAGTCTTACACAGTTTAAACAGTTATTGAAAATGCAAGTTAAGGCTGCATAAATTATGAGTGTCTACTGTATTACGTTAACAAAACTCTCCTCAACAATTTAGAGAGATCATAAAAATTTCCTCAAGCTCTTGAAATATAGAGCATAGCTTAGAGTATAGTTGAGGTTGACTCATATTAATGCAGCACTTTCTTTCTTTCAACAAACTGGCCATATCCCACCAAGGCAGGGTGTCCCAAAAAGAAAAACAAAAGTTTCTCTTTTAACTTTAGTAACGCATACAGGAGAAGGAGTTACTAGCCTTGCTCCTGGCATTTTAGCCGCTTCTTACGACACGCATGGCTTATGGAGGAAGAATTCTGTTCCACTTCCCCATGGAGATAAGAGGAAATAAACCAGAACAAAAACTAGTAAGAAAATAGAAGAAAACCCAGAGGGGTGTGTATATATATACTTGTACATGAATGTGTAGTGTGACCTAAGTGTAAGTAGAAGTAGCAAGACGTAACTGAAATCTTGCATGTTTGTGAGACAGAAAAAAAGACACCAGCAATCCTACCATCATGTAAAACAATTACAGGCTTCCGTTTTACACTCACTTGGCAGGACGGTAGTACCTCCCTGGGCAGTTGCTGTCTACCAACCTAAATCTCACAGGAGTCAACAGCAGCACTGTGGTAAGATAGTTAATACTAAATAAAGACAAATTGCTATAAAAAAATCATGCACCATTTGCCTTATTCAAATTGTACTGAAGAAATGAACTTCCCAAAAGAAAACTTCTTAACAATGTCATGTTCATCATTTACCTAATCTAATCTCATGTTTAAATTAAGACCTAATGGTTATACCCTCACTGAAAATCATAACTAAAATCTATGCTGGGTTACATGACCATAAGAATACTGTGGTAATTAAAATTATTTAGCACTAAGCTGAAAGGATTATAAATGGCAAAATTGCAACTTGTAGTATATACCAGAGCTGACAATCATGGTAGGTTACTCTCAATATGTATCATCTAGACTGGATTAACCATGTGAAATGGGGTGAATTAATCACAATAAGTGAACTAAAATTAAGAAAGTTTCTCATGGTAATAAGCAGTTTTAGATTCATTATTTAGTTTACAAATAGTTTGTCAGATGAGGCCTATACCTTAACTCATTTTCTAACAAATTCCAAGGAATATGACACATGACCATTATCCCAACTAAACTAATATCTGTAACACTCAATTTCAAGAAATAACTGAACATGTACCCATCACTTTACTGATCTACCACTCCTCTTTGTACTCTACGCTCTATCAAAAATACCCTTATTCGTTCTCTCCGATTACACGTGGCTTTGGAGCTAAAAATATTTTTTTTTTTTAGTACATAACTCAGAAGACTTTGTAGAACCTACATTTGTTCATAGTAAGCACTCCATATTACATAACAGTGGCAAACCAGAATGAAATTATAATTAACATTTTGAGGTTCATTGATGTCTATGATTAAGCAATTGTATAAATAGTCCTTAGATCTTAATAAAATTGTGACCCAGTGGTACATAAAGTAAAAAAGAAATAAGAATGCCTATATTTATAGCTTAAAAAATAAAGTACACGGTACCTGTAATACACTATTCTACCTATTTGAGGACCAAATTAGTATGATTATTGAACTAGGTTATTTCTTTACAATTATAACTGGCTTGTCCATTAGCAAAGCGCTTGCAGTAGATTAAATTGCACTTATTAGGAACAGTTACAAATATCACTGGCATAAAAATAATGAAGAATCATGCACTTTCATCCTATTACATGCAAAACTACCATCACAATAACATTTTAGGCATGTAATATATTTCTTCTACTGAAGGAGTTTTTAAGTTAAATATATACTATAATGTACTACATGATAGTCCTACATGAAATATGATATGCATTAATTATAGAGTATCACTTTTTATGTCATCACATGAAATTTTTAACTGTATGGACTACTACAGCATTTTTCATCATTATTTGAGAGGAAGCAACAATTCACCCATCACTATGACTTCTTATGTGACCAAAGAGGATCCAGGCCACTGAATGGATCAGTTGGATCATCAGTATTTTTCAAAGTCCCACTTGGATTTTCAAAACTATCTTTGGTTATTTTACATGACTTTCCTGGTGCTGGAGGGTCCAGTTTGAACTGCTGTGGATCCATACTAGCTGCTAGGCTTGGAGGAAGTGATGAAAAATTTGCATCTAAAATTCCACTTGTCTTAACTGGCTGACTACCTGAGCTAACTTCCAAGGCACCACTACCAGAATTAACATCAATATCAGTTTCTTGGCCCACACCACTGGAGGCCCCTGATGAAGCTATCGAGGATGCAGAGTCCTTATCCAAGTCTTTTTGTCCATCCTTCAAGTGCTCCACGCCAGCAGATGATCCATTACTCAGCAAAGCAGCGGGAGAATTACTGCACAAACGTTCATCCTCACTTCCAGATCTACCACCTTCCTGGTCTGAGAGATTAAACAAAATCAATTACAATTAAATTACAAAAGCAAAATAATTTATTTTTTTATTTAAACTGTATGCTACTTTTATATACTTGCTAGGTAAAAGGTAATTATAAAGCTACTCTACATTATGTCCAAAAAATGTGGTACAGAATCACAAAGCATATCAATGCTACAGTTTATATAATCTGTGTAGTTAAATTAGATTTTTCCTTGTTTACTTTTTATGTACCCATATTCACATACAGTAGTCCATTGAGCTGCAATATTAATCTGTTCCAGAAGACGTATCGTACCTCAAAATTATCATAACTCAAAAATACATGGTTTTATGGTAATTCTTTCCAAGACCCTGGAAGTGCAACTTTAACTGTACCCTGCATATACACACACAGATATAACTTGCAAGTACAGTGGACCCCCGGTGTTCGTGATTTTTTCATTCCAGAATGCTGTTCCAGTGCCATTACCAAACGAATTTATTCCCATAAGGAATAATGTAAATTAGACTAGTCCTTTTAGACCCCCAAAAATACACTTACAAAAATACACTTACATAATTGTTCGAGTTTGGAGCATCATGAACACCGGGGATCCACTGTACTGTATCTCCCTTCATCTGCTTCTCTCTTATCCACAATAACAACAGGCTTCTTTCCATGTTTATGATAATTTTTCTGCTTTTTTTCATTAGTCTAGATTCATCAGCCACTTTAATATCCTATATAATGTCTTTTTGCTTGATTGTAGAAGAGATGGTTGATTTGTGGAAAACCATACTCACACACCAATGCACTAATTCTAACTCCTGAATCATCTTTCTCCCAATTTCTTGTTTGATCTTCAGAGAAATTAGCTGTTTACTGCACACTTTAGGGGCATGATGACTTTGTAGAACAAAAGATGGCATAATTAAATCATAAATGTGTATCATCTCAAATTTTCCATCAAAATTCAAAACTAAATTCATTTATGAGGGTAAATCATAACTCAAAAGACCACTGTATATATCATAGTTATCTCAACTTGCAGGTCAAAGGAGACAGATAATTTTTTTTTCCTTTGACAGCCATCTCCCACTAAGGGAGGGTGACCCCAAAGAAAACACATTCAACATCATTCATTCAACTGCTGTTTTAACAAAGTGTACTGACATCACAATTCAGATCACCCTCTGACTGCAACATCCACACCTTGCCTTCAGTGTAGGCACTGCCCTTTCCACTTTCACTACTCAAATCCAGCTAACCTATTTCCATGAATCCATTCATAAAAGTTACCTTGCTGACACACTAACAACAAACCATTAAAATCTATTCATCCCTATTCCCTCTTTAACACACTCAAACAAGTCTGCAACATACTACCATTATATACGTACATATATAAATACTATGTATATGTCAGTTCTCTTATAAAGCTCCTAAGTATAGTATACAAGTTTTGTAAATGCAACTGATATAGTGCATCCAAAATTTAAAAGTCTGAAAAGGCTTTCATAGAATGTGAAATTTAATTTCTGATGCACTTTTCAATTGCATTTGCAAAAATTGCACTATATAGAATAGCCTTATAGGAGAGTTTACTCTGGTAATAATAAATTTTAATATCTCATCAACAAATCTTAAGTTTTGTATTTACTACCAAATTTTAAATTAAGAAAAAATTATATACTGCATATTAAAACTACAGTGGAACCTCGACTTACGAGTGCCCCAGCCTACAAGTTTTTTTAGATACGAGCCGTCGCTCGGTCGATTTTTTGCTCTGAGTTACGAGCGAGATTCCCCCTCAAGGGAGGTTCCTTGACAGGGAATTGGATCTGTGCTCCAGTTCCCTAAATTAAGCCTGAATACCTTCCATCCCCTTCCCCCACAGGCGCTATATAATCCAACGGGTTTAGCACTTCCCCGTTATAGTAATAATAATAACGAGCAAGCTTCAGAACGCCACAACATCCGCTCACCAGTGCACTGTTTACCTCGCCGTGGAAGCATTTTTCTTGTGTTTTGCTTGCGTTTTGTGCAGTTATTTTTCCAAATTTCTTTTTTCTAACCATGGGTCTTAAGAAAGGACAGTGCTGAGAAGAAAAAGAGGATGATGTCCATGGAATTAAAGCATGAAATCATAGATAAACACAAGCAAGGTGTGTGGGTTGTGGACTTGGCCAGGCAGTACAAGCGTAGTACTTCTACAATATGTACGATACTAAAGCAGGAGGAGTCAATAATTTCTAAGCTGTGGACCTCTGTCCATGAAAAGATGGAGAAGCTGCTGTTGATGTGGCTGACAGAGAAGCAGGGCCACTGACAGCATTCACCGCTCTGCTTATCTTTTCCACCCTCAACATCCGCCAGCATCTCTTCTCCAAGGTAAATATGTACGTACAGTTTGTAAAACTAGTTTATTTCTTTACATTCTCTATTATGTTTTTATACAATACAGTGGTCCCTCGGTTTTCGTGCATCTCCAAACTCGAACATTTATGTAAGTGTATTTTCGTAAGTGCTGTTGCAAGTGTATTTTTGGGGGTCTGAAATAAACTAACCTACGTGACATTATTTCTTAAGTAAATTCGTTCGGTAATGGCACTTGAGCAGCATTCTGGAACAAATTTTCAGCGAAAACCGAGGGACCACTGTATTTCTTATTTAAAACTTTATAAAACTGGGTTGTTTGAATGTGCGTGGATGTAGTGCGGATGATAAGAAAGAGATGATTGCTGATGTTATGAATGAAAAGAAGTTGGATGTCCTGGCCCTAAGCGAAACAAAGCTGAAGGGGGTAGGCGAGTTTCAGTGGGGAGAAATAAATGGGATTAAGTCAGGAGTATCTGAGAGAGTTAGAGCTAAGGAAGGGGTAGCAATAATGTTGAAGGATCAGTTATGGAAGGAGAAGAGGTAATATAAATGTGTAAATTCAAGGATTATGTGGATTAAAATAAGTGTCGGATGCGAAAAGTGGGTCATAATAAGCGTGTATGCACCTGGAGAAGAGAGGAGTGTAGAGGAGAGAGAGAGATTTTGGGAGATGTTAAGCGAATGTATAGGAACTTTTGAACCAAGTGAGAGAGTAATTGTGGTAGGGGACCTAAATGCTAAAGTAGGAGAAACATGTAGAGAGGGTGTGGTAGGTAAGTTTGGTGTGCCAGGTGTAAATGATAATGGGAGCCCTTTGATTGAACTTTGTATAGAAAGGGGTTTAGTTATAGGTAATACATATTTTAAGAAAAAGAGGATAAAAAAGTATACAAGATATGATGTAGGGTGTAATGACAGTAATTTGTTGGACTATGTATTGGTAGATAAAAGACTGTTGAGTAGACTTCAGGATGTACATGTTTATAGAGGGGGCACAGATATATCAGATCACTTTTTAGTTATAGCTACAGTTGGAGTAAAAGGTAGATGGGATACAAGGAAAATAGAAGCAGTAAGTAAGAGAGAGGTGAAGGTTTATAAACTAAAAGAGGATGCAGTTAGGGTAAGATATAAACAACTATTGGAGGATAGATGGGCTAGTGAGAGTGTAGGCAATGGGGTCGAAGATGTATGGGGTAGATTTAAAAATGTAGTGTTAAGAGTGTTCAGCAGAAGTTTGTGGTTACAGGCGAGTGGGTGCGGGAGGGAAGAAGAGTGCTTGGTGGAATGATGATGTAAAGAGAGTAGTAAGGGAGAATAAGTTAGCATATGAGAGGTTTTTACAAAGTAGAAGTGATGCAAGGAGGGAAGAGTATATGGATAGAAAAAGAGAGGTTAAGAGAGTGGTGAAGCAATGTAAAAAGAGCAAATGAGAGAGTGGGTGAGATGTTATCAACAAATTTTGTTGAAAATAAGAAAAAGTTTTGGAGTGAGATTAATAAGTTGAGGAAGCCTAGGGAACAAATGGATTTGACAGTTAAAAATAGGAGAGGAGAGTTATTAAATGGAGAGTTAGAGGTATCGGGAAGATGGAGGGAATATTTTGAGGAGTTGTTAAATGATGATGAAGACAGGGAAGCTGTGATTTCGTGTATAGGGCAAGGAGGAATAACATCTTGTAGGAGTGTGGAAGAGCCAGTTGTGAGTGTGGGGGAAGTTCGTGAGGCAGTGGGTAGAATGAAAGGGGTAAGGCAGCTGGGATTGATGGGATAAAGATAGAAATGTTAAAAGCAGGTGGGGATATAGTTTTGGAGTGGTTGGTGCTATTATTTAATAAATGTATGGAAGAGGGTAAGGTACCTAGGGATTGGCAGAGAGCATGTATTGTTCCTTTGTATAAAGGCAAAGGGGACAAAAGAGAATGCAAAAATTATAGGGGAATAAGTCTGTTGAGTGTACCTGGTAAAGTGTATGGTAGAGTTATTATTGAAAGAATTAAGAGTAAGACAGAAAGCAGGATAGCAGATGAACAAGGGGGCTTTAGGAAAGGTAGGGGTGTGTAGACCAAGTGTTTACAGTGAAACATATAGGTGAACAGTATTTGGATAAGGGTAAAGAGGTTTTTGTGGCATTTATGGATTTGGAAAAGGCGTATGATAGGGTGGATAGGGGGGCAATGTGGCAGATGTTGCAGGTGTATGGAATAGGAGGTAGGTTACTGAAAGCAGTGAAGAGTTTTTTTGAGGATAGTGAGGCTCAGGTTAGAGTGTGTAGGAGGGAGGGGGACTATTTCCCAGTAAAAGTGGGCCTTAGACAAGGATGTGTGATGTCACCGTGGTTGTTCAATATACTTATAGATGGGGTTGTAAGAGAAGTGAATGCGAGGGTCTTGGCAAGAGGTGTGGGGTTAAAAGATAAAGAATTAAATACAAAGTGGGAGTTGTCACAGTTGCTTTTTGCTGATGACATTGTGCTTTTGGGAGATTCTGAAGAGAAGTTGCAGAGGTTGGTGGATGAATTTGGTAGGGTGTGTAAAAGAAGAAAATTGAAAGTGAATATAGGAAAGAGTAAGGTGATGAGGATAACAAAAAGATTAGGTGACAAAAGATTGGATATCAGATTGGAGGGAGAGAGTATGGAGGAGGTGAATGTATTCAGATATTTGGGAGTGGACATGTCAGCATATGGGTCTATGAAGGATGAGGTGAATCATAAAATTGATGAGGGGAAAAGGGTGAGTGGAGCACTTTGGAGTCTGTGGAGACAAATAACTTTGTCCATGGAAGTAAAGAGGGGAATGTATGAGAGTATAGTTATACCAACACTCTTATATGGGTGTGAAGCATGGATGATGAATGTTGCAACGAGGAGAAGGCTGGAGGCAGTGGAGATGTCATGTCTGAGGTCAATGTGTGGTGTGAATATAATGCAGAGAATTCAGAGTTTGGAAATTAGGAGGAGGTGCAGGATTACCAAAACTATTATCCAGAGAGCTGAGGAGGGGTTGTTGAGGTGGTTCGGACATGTAGAGAGAATGAAACGAGACAGAATGACTTCGAGTGTATAAATCTGTAGTGGAGGGAAGGCGGGGTAGGGGTCAGCCTAGGAAAGGTTGGAGGGAGGGGGTAAAGGAAGTTTTGTGTGCGAGGGGCTTGGACTTCCAGCAAGCATCGTATTTGATAGGAGTGAATGGAGACAAATGGTTTTTAATACTTGACGTGCTGTTGGAGTGTGAGCAAAGTAACATTTATGAAGGGATTTAGGGAAACCGGCAGGCCGGACTTAAGTCCTGGAGATGGGAAGTACAGTGTCTGCACTCTGAAGGAGGGGTGTTAATGTTGCAGTTTTATAACTGTAGTGTAAAGCACCCCTCTGGCAAGACAGTGATGGAGTGAATGATGATGAAAGTTTTTCTTTTTCGAGCCACCCTGCCTTGGTGGGAATTGGTAAAAAAATAAATAATTTCTTATTTATAAATACATTGTTTCAGTGTTTTCCTTATTAAACTAGTGATCTAGTGCAGTTAGCCTCACAAACACTCCGTTTTCAGAGGGGGAAGAATGGGAAGATATGGTCAGTGCGGGAGTGGGAGTGGCAGCCACCACTCATCACATGACATATTTTATTCATTCTAGAGTATATATCATGTTTCTGTTATTTATATTGTTTATTATGTCATATTAGATCAATTGTGATAGATAAATAAGACGTAGAGTTGATATTAGCGTTATATTGAAGTATTTTGTCCTGCCTCCCGAGAGCAGGAATTCCGTTGGAACGGATTAATGGCATTTCAATTAATTTAAATGAGGAAAATTGATTTGATATACAGTACGAGCAAATTGAGTTATGAGCTAGGTCACGGAATGGATTAAACTCGTAAGTCGAGGTTCCTCTGTATATTATTAATACAATAATAATACTAAATGAGTACATTTCTAAAAGCAAGCATTCTGAAGCTTACCTAGACCAAGCTTGCTCTTAAGTCGGGACAAATCATACGAGGATAGCAGATCGGCAGAGGGATGCCGCACATGGGTCTTCTCTCGTGGACCTTCCTCAAATGTAGCCTTATTGGTCAGGATTCCTCCTACAAATGAGATACTTCTACAAATAAAATGCATAGAGAAAATACTTCCACTAAATAAAAACTTTGCGAAGAAAAGACAAGATGCAGAGCAAGCTTTTATTGTAACAATGTTTACCTTATGTGGAATTTTATCAAGTCAATATGTAGTGTGAAACTTTTTCACAAAGCTTGCTCTGTACCTCTATTTTCCTCATTACTGCCATCAGTATGTCTTTGTAGCCAATGAGAACCTGTTCTCTAAACAAGCATTAAAAACTTACACTAAAGTCTTGTCAAAATTTAATACATTGAGTAACAGAGTGGCAGACAACCCATACACTCAGTCAACATTCCTCTTACCCAGTCTTTCTACACCTCTCTGCCACTGTGGCCTGGTGGCAAAAGCTCTCGCTTCACACGGCGAGGGTCCAGGTTTGATTCCCGGCAAAGGGGTGGAAACATTGGACGTGTTTCCTTACACCGGTTGTCTATGTTCACCCATCAGTAAAATGGGTACCTGGATGTCAGTCGACTGGTGTGGATCGCATCCTGGGACAAAACTGATCTAATTTGCCCGAAATGCTCTGCATAACAAGGGGCTTTCTATATGTAGTAGTATGTCATTGATATCAGCTAGGCCTGTATACCTTGTACATGTACTTGTAGTAAATAAAGATATTATATTATTATTATTATTATATATTTTTTATTTTTCACTTTAAACATGCACATCCTCTTTATCCACATGTAGTACCTTCCTACTATGTACTAAAATCCAAATATTGTTCTTCTTTCTAAATTTCTCTCCCACTCACACACACACACACACACAGTCACAGAGTGGTCGGGAAGTGGAATAGTTTGGGAAACGATGTAGTGGAGGCAGGTTCCATACATAGCTTTAAGAACAGGTATGATAAAGCTCATGGCGCAGGGAGAGTGACCCAGTAGCGGCCAGTGTAGAGGCGGGGCCAGGAGCTGTCTCAACCCCTGCAACAACAACTAGGTGAGTACACACACACACACACTCTTCCATAGGCATGCCATAGGCATTACGGGGAAGGTAGGCAGATGGATTTTTGAGTTCCTAACACAAAGAACACAAAAAGTAGTAGTGAACAGGGCAAGATCCAGCATCAGCGAGGTCAAAAGCTCAGTGCCCCAAGGCACTGTCCTGGCACCTCTGCTGTTTCTCATCCTCATAGCAGACATAGATAAAAACACCCAGCACACTTTTGTATCATCATTTGCAGATGACACTAAAATAAGCATGAAAGTCACTACGGTAGAGGACACTGAAAAATTACAGGAGGACATAAGCAGGGTCTTCCAATGGGCAGTGGAGAACAACATGACGTTCAATGGTGATAAGTTTTAGCTGCTTAGGTATGGAAAAAATGAAGAACTCAAAAGGAACACTATATACAAAACGCAAGAGGGTCACCACATAGAACGAAAGGAACACGTAAAGGACTTGGGAATAATTATGTCTGCTGATCTGTCGTTTAAAGACCATAACAAGACAAAGATCACAACAGCCAGGAAGATGACGGGGTGGGTATTGAGAACTTTCAAAACAAGGGAAATAATGCCGATGGTGACACTATTCAAATCGCTAGTGCTCCCTCACTTAGAATACTGCTCAGTGCTGACGGCCCCGTTCAGGGCAGGAGAAATAGCAGAGCTGGAACAAATCCAGAGATCGTTTACGGCTCACATTGAGCCATTGAAACATCTAAATTATTGGGAACGCCTTCAAGTCTTGAACATGTACTCATTGGAGCGGAGGAGAGAGATACATGATAATATATACATGGAAAGTACTTGAGGGCCTGGTCCCAAATCTGCACACTGCCATAACAACATACTGGAGTGAGAGATATGGGATAAAGTGTAAAATAAACCCAGTGAGGAGCAGGGGTGCGGTGGGGACAATACGGGAGCACTGTATTAACATCCGGGGTCCCAGACTATTCAACATCTTACCAGAAGATATCCGAAACACGGCTGGAACCAGTGTAGAAGCCTTCAAGAGGAAACTGGACAAATATCTTCACCAGGTGCCAGATCAACCAGGCTGTGATGGATATGTGGGGCAGCGGGCCTCCAGCAGCAACAGCCTGGTTGACCAGGCAAGCACCAGACGAGCCTGGCCCATGGCCGGGCTCAGAGAGTAGATACTCTCGAAACTCTTCAAAGGTATATCAAAGGTACACACACACACTCTCCCTCACATACACACACACACACACTCTACACACACACACACACACACACTCCCTCACATACACACACACACACACATACACACTCCCTCACATACACACACACACACTCCCTCACATACACACACACACACTCCCTCACATACACACACACACACACTCCCTCACATACACACACACTCCCTCACATACACACACACACTCTCTCTCCCTCACATGCACACACACACTCCCTCACATACACATACACACACACTCCCTCACATACACACACTTCCTCACATACACACACACACTCTCCCTCACATACACACACACTCCCTCACATACACACACACACACACTCTCACATACACACACTCTCCCTCACATACACACACACCCTGTTTTGTCCCAGGATGCGATCCACACCAGTCGACTGACACCCAGGTACCCATTTTACTGATGGGTGAACATAGACAACCGGTGTAAGGAAACACGTCCGATGTTTCTACCCCTTTGCCGGGAATCAAACCTGGACCCTCGCCGTGTGAAGCAAGAGCTTTTGCCACCAGGCCACAGTGGCAGAGAGGTGTAGAAAGACTGGGAAAGAGGAATGTTGACTGAGTGTATGGGTTGTCTGCCACTCTGTTACTCAATGTATTAAATTTTGACAAGACTTTAGTGTAAATGGGAGAATGGTTTTGCGTGGCAAATGTGCACAGAATAAAAAAAAAAATCCTGCCCCACGTGGAGAATGATGGAAAAAGCAACACTGACTGTTTGGTTTAAAAGAGCAACTTTGAGGTGTTTTCTAAGATGGTTTTCAAAGTTTATTGGCTGATTCTTGGTACCATTTGATAGAATGGAAGATATACTACTGAAATAGACATGATTTTGGTTGATTTTAGAACCGGAAGTATAATGTATATGATAGTCATGCTTGATATTACTGGGCACCTTATTTGTTATTTAAGCTTAATATGCAGAACAACCACTGTGAAAAGAATAGTGAACTTCCAAGCACTCATGATTTCTCACATTATCAAGAAACATTGTCCATTTCTTGATAATGTGATAAATCATGAAAGCACTTGGAAGTTTACTATTCTTTTTCCACAGTGGTTGTTCTGCATATTGTGATATCTGTTTACTGTGATCTTATTGCATCAAGCTTAACAATGTGTACATACGTTTCATCAGCACATCTTGGGCATAGTAGAGTGCTGCTGAGAAGAGAAAATGGAGATGCTCTTTATCTTGGACTCCACCCCGTCGCTGTCTACTTAGCTCTACGACCAGTGATGTCAAATCTAGCAAGTTGCCACCTGCAATATCTCAAAAAATTGAAGCAGACCACAAAGTAGTGGTGAAGCATACATAAGCAACTTTTAACAAGCCAACCAGCAACCTGATGATCAAGCCTCCACTGCTCCATGCACTGAATGACCTACACAAGTTCATGCTTTACAATTTTTTTTATCACATTAGCTGTGTCCCACCAAGATTAGGTAACCTGAAAAATGAAACATTCACCATCATTCATTCAACAGCTGTCTTGCAAAAGTGGGTGAACATCACAAGTCAAATGACTCCCCTAGCTGCAACATCTCCGCCCCTCCGTCAGTGTGCAAGCGTGTTACCCACTTTCAGGACTTAAGAGGGGCCAATCTGTTTCCTTACATCCCTTCATAATTGTTGCCTTGTACACACTCCAGAAGTATGTCAAATCCCCACAAAACTTGTTCCGATTCTGATCTAATACAATCGCACATGCCTTACTTCCAACCCTTCCTGGGATGACGCCTACTGTCTTCCTTCTACCCCAAATATATACACCTTGGTCATCCTATTTTGCTCCATCCCTTCTAAATAACCAAACAACCTTTACCCCTCTTCTACCCTCTGAATTATACTTTTAGTAACCCCACATTGATATTAAAAATGACATCTCCTATGCCTCCAGCCTTTTCCTTGCTGCGACATTTAAAGATAATTTCTCACCCATATAAACATATTGTCACCACTAAGTGCTGGGGAAATTTTCTTTGACTAAACCCTAGTATATTCCCTTCTTTGACTCCATGGACAAACCTTCCTTTCCAAACCCCTTAACACTCCACCTACTTCCTCCCCCCTCATCTATTCTATGGTTCACCTCATCTTTAATAGATCCATCTGCTTGCACATCCACTCTTGAATACCTAAATACATTCACTTCATACAATCTGATATGAAATTTCTCTGTTTAATTCCTTATATTAAATACTCTTCCAAACTACTAATACAATGTTTGTAGTCTCTTCAGAATCTTACCAAAAATGCTATCTTCAGCAAAGAACAACTGTTGCAACTCCCACTTCATTTCAAGATTCATTATATTTTAATCCCACACCTCTCTTCCCCCCAGTACCCTACCATTCACCTCTTTTATCATCCCTTCTATAAATACATTAAACAATCATTGTGATATATATTCCTGTTTAAGGTCTATTTTCACTGGAAAAGCCACTCTCTCTCTCTCTCTCTCCTACATATCTTAACCTGAGCCTCAATTTTTAGAAACTTACCTAACTAATGTATCAATTACATACATCTCAAACATCAACCACATTGCTTCCCTATCCACCCTATCATATACCTTATAACTGTATAATATATTAAACAATAATACCCATGAACCCCCATAAATATATCTATTGATCCAGTACTAGTATTTTCCTTATAAATTTTTTTGCATTTCTTCCACAGAATAAGGATGAGAATACACCAAGTTGGGCAAATAAAAGGGATAGAAATATAATCATTCATATATGCACAGATGTTTTTAATTTTAAACAGCTTTTCAAACAAGTCAAATATGTATAGAACCAACATCTAGAACTAAGTAATTTACTCTACCTTACTTTTCAAGAGTAACTATTACCAGAAAACCAAGGAAACTTTCATCAACATTACTTACTAGAATGAATTTCTTTTATAAATGCTGAAAGAACTGTAAGAACCCCAGATCTGCCCAGACCTGGAACACACTGAATTACAATGGGACGAAGCTTATTTCTCTGCTGTCGCTGGAATGTGTGAACTTCGACCAGAAACTGCAGCAAGAGGCTGGGATTTTCTGGCATGGCACTGTGAATATGTAGTATGTTTTAAAGAAAAAAAAATTTAATATCAATCATAAAACAATACATCTAACAAAAATAAAAGTTCACGTTGTGGAATAAAAAATATACAGTACTGTAACTGTTTATAATTTAAAAGATTGGATCAAAAAATTTTTGAGAAAAACTGGCAACTAAGTTAATTCTAACCAGATTATTTCCTCAAAACTGTGTTAATACAGAAAATCACAATAAAATTTGACAAATTGACAAGCATATTTGATCCAGAGATCCAGACAAAGAGTTTGTAAAAGATTCTGTTACAAACCTGAATGATATTTATTTATCCTTACGTAAAAAAATAAACTGTTAATACAGTCGGAAAAAAAGTCAAATACAGTGGTACCTTGACTTACGAGTTTAATTCGTTCCATGACCGAGCTCGTAACTCAATTTGCTCGTATATCAAATCAATTTTCCTCATTGTAATTAACTGAAATGCCATTAATCTGTTCCAGCCCCCAAAAAACAACCCAAATTTTTTGTTACGGGGTTTTCAAATAAGAAAAATGTATTTATAAATAAGAAATGATTTTTGCCCTTTTCACCAGGTCCCAGCATTATTTTAGAAATACTGAAGTATATATGAAACTCCTTGAAGCACGGTGTAAGACGAGTGTCACTCCACTGCTGACAGTGCAGCAGTAGAGTGACATTTGATGATCGTGCACTGCCTTGGCTTTATTTTTCACTGTTACATATAAACATGTCTGTCTATCTGTCTATCTAGCTCTATATTTATCTGTCTCTGCTTATCTGTTTTTCTGTCTTCCTGTCTCTCTACTTGTCTCTGTCTCAGAGAGAGAGCCGCTCATGAACCAGCAGGTATTACACACGATGTAGTCGTCTGATTCCTGAGCAAGTGAAAATGTGTATTACTTGCCAGTCATGCTTATTATGCCTTATATCTACAAGCACAGTATAGCACTTTGTTTTTGGGTTATCCCAGATAATTTACACTATGTATAACTGTATTTATGTGTACCTGTGAGACAGAGATAGACAGGGACAGAGATAGACAGACACAGAGATAGACAGATACAGACAGACAGGCGATAGAGACAGCCAAAGCAAATCAGCCAGCCAGACAGCCAGCTGGCCACCCAACCAGCCGAACATGTATTACACGTTCCAGAATAGTTTCTCTTTACTTAGGCCATACGTTATAGAACATTCTGGCAGGATGACATTACCAGTGGTATCAGAATTGAAAGGATGTTACACATTGGTTATAATCGAGGTTTTTGATATTTCCTCAGTATCTCCTGCAAGTGGCGGTGAATCTGAAGCTCGCTCGTAACTCGGATTTTGGCTCGTAACTCAGAAAACTTGAAAGTTGGGGCACTCGTAAGTCAAGGTACCACTCTATAAAAAATCACTACTGTTACTCGGATGGAATGTTCATTCCTCTTCCTCTTCACGAGTCAACTGATTTTCCAATACTCCACACTTTCTGCACTTGACCTTATAACACCTTTTACAGTATATAACCCAAAGCTACCAAAGTGTAGCTACAGAAAAAAATAGACTGTAAACTTGGATATCGAAAGGGTTGACAGTTAAATGGGCATAGGCAGGGCAGTGAAATTTGGTATCGTCCCATCCCTAGCAAATCTACTAAATATATATATATATTCACAGAAACTAAAATGTAAGGGAGTTAAGCAGGCATACCAATTCTATAAAAACTACAGTACATTGTAATAAAATAATTTTCATCAGTGTCTCAGCTGCCAAAAGAAATTATTAAAGAGAATTTTCTCACCTGGGCGGCCATCCTAAGAACTGAAGGTGAATGATTACACGAGTTACTTTGGAAGTGCGATGCGTAACATGAAGCACTCGTTGCAAGGACACAGGAGAGCCAGCCTGACGACAGCTATGCAACACAACAGTGAAATGACCAAAGTCTACACTGGATGCTGTCTCACTTGGCAAATAAACTTGGCCTTTCACCTACCAAATCATGAAAAATATTAGTAAAAGACACATTAATGGAAGTAAATGAGCATGCTAGACTGGGGTGAATAGAGACAAGTGGTTTTTTAACCCTTAAACTGTCCACACGTAGATATACGTTCACTCGCGTAGCTGACCGAGTATTTTGAGAAAAAAATAAATTGTTCTTTTTCTTTAAAATGAAGAGTGCATTTTGTTTGTCATTCCCACATTTTGTAATACTACACACACTGAGTGCACAGACCCATTCTCTAATCTCTAGGCAACTCAGGCTTATCGTGGCAAGGTTAAAAGCATTTGAAAAAAAACGTAGATCTATGTTCGGTCAGCTACGCGAGTGAACGTATATCTACGTGTGGACAGTTTAAGGGTTAATGGATGTGCTGTTAAAAAACGAGCAAGGTAACTTTTATGAAGAGATCTGAGAAACTGGTTAGTTGGACTTAACTCCCAGAGGTGGGAAGGACAACCAATGCGTGAACTCTAAAGAAGAGGTATGGAATATGCAATCGGAGGATAATCTAATTGTGGTGTCAGCACACCTCTGGAGAGATGGCAAATGAATAAATGATGGTGAATGTCTTTTTCTTCAAGCTACCCTGCCTTGGCGGGAGATCACCGTTAGAAAGTAAAGACAAATCCAACCATGGTACTACCTCTTAAATGTTTATCAGTAATTACAGATGCTCCTTGCTTTATAGATGGTTTGATTTACGATATTTCGACTTTATGATGTACTGTACAGTATTGTACATTTATTGGTAGGATAAACTTGTATTTATTCACTTTACAATACTGATATTTAAGTTAGTTACAGTAATTATTTATTTATTTACTTATTCAGTGACTAGTTATTTAAGTATCATTCGTATTCGACTTACAATGGGTTCGTCGGAACATAACCCCATTGTAAATTGAGAAGCACCTACTGGTAAGTTAAATTAAAATTAAATTTTGATATAACATGTAAAGACACTTGACATTCTTATTTAGCTAAAAACTGACATTTTATTTATGTAAAGTTTTTCAAGTACAATGAGCATTTTTTCAAATATTTACACAGAACCCCATTTTTAAAGTTATGCAACTGAGGCTTGTGATGCATTCGATGTCAGTAAGCCAAGTCAAGAAATTGCAGTGTGAAACAGAAGCCTGTCAAATGTTTTGGGGTCTTCTATGATTGCTGGTAATTTCTTTCTCCTTGACACACATGAAAATCCTACATCACCTTACACTTATCTCTGCTTTCCCGAGTTTTTTCATAGTTATTTGTCCTGTAACATTTCCTTTCTAATTTAGGAGGCTTAGTCTTAGACCAAGTCATGGGGTAATAAGCCCTGGAATCATTAACATATATAATCCAGTATTCCCACCAAACTTCATCAATCAAACCATACATCTACCAGTAGGAGAAGTAATACTTCTAATTCAAAGTGAGTAAATTTTACCTCTGCATCTGAGTTGAGGCAAACGATGATTTCCACCTGCTGTTCCCAGATCATAGTCCAAAAATCAACACATGTAGCAGACATTGGTGCCTGGGTTAGGATCAATGGAAAGCTCTCCTCTGTTGACCTAAGCTGAAAGTAATAAGGCTATATAAATTATGATGAACACCTCTCCATTACATACAAGGTGTTGCACGGCAGAAAGAAATAGATGCCAAAACTCAAACAGTGTAGAAAAACACAGACACCAAGGAGACCAGAGCTATGGAAAAGCTCACTTTACCATACTTTGTTATAGGGTTCTGAGCCTAACTTACAAGATGTAGAAGACAAAGTCTATACATTACCACAAACAAAATATTAAGAATTTATTTGTTCACTAATCCAGATTTTGGCCATAGTGGTGCTTGTTCTTTTCTGGCATGCAATGTCTCCAGTAGTAAATAAATTCTGCTGAACAGTTCATCTAAATAAAAAAGTACACAATTTTTTGTTGTTGTTGTTGTTTTCTGGCATGCAATGCCTCATATAGTAAATAAATTCTGCTGAACAGCTCATCTAAATAAACAAATACACAAATCTAATCTTTAATTCATAGAATGATAAAAGTTCTCTGGCATAATTTTTTAGCATGTCAATATTTAGTGAATGCTTTCTGTTGATAACCCAGAACACTTTCCTAGTGAAAATTAGCCGTAAGATCCACATAGAAGGGGTGAAAGAGGGTTTGTGTGCAAGGGGCTTGGACATACAGCATTTATGTGTGAGCATGTTAGATAGAAGTGAGTGGAGATGAATGGTTTTTGGGATTCCATGAGCTGTTGGAGTATGAGCAGTGTAATTCGTGAAGGGATTCAGGGAAACTGGTTAGCTGGACTTGAGTCCTGGAGGTGGGGAGTACAATGCCTTCACTTTAAAGGAGGGGGTTGGGATATTTGCTGTTTGGAGTGACATTTGAACTGTCATATCTGCATGCCTCTGCAAAGACAGTGATTATGTGTGAATGATGGTGAAATTGTTTCTTTCATTTTTGAGTCACCCTGCCTCGGTGGAAGACAGCTTATGATCCTGATGATCATACTGTCACTCCTGAATAAAAACTTTAATATTTCTTCATTACTGTTGTTGTTGCAGTTATGGTTTTGTGGAACTTAGGGATAACCAAATCCAAAATTATCATCATTAATGAAAAAGGAAGGAGGAACTGATACCTGATAAACAAATTGTACAAAGTGAAAACAATTACAGCATTATCACCATTACCTTATTTGTGACTACTGTACACTGCATTAAAATTACACTCAGTCACTGTTTATATAAACAGCTACTAAAATGTGACCTCAAGACAAGAAAAAACTTAAGTTAAATTTGGGGCTTGAGCATAACAAAAGCCTCCAAACAGATGCATATATTGTGATAATTAATACTCTAAATTTTAATTTGCCCCTGGAATGAGAGAGATTTCAAAGAATATGAATATATGAATACTACAGAGCCTTGCCGTTGATCAGTTTAGAGGGTTCTTCACAGATCAGCCTGAAAATGCTTTCAGCATAAGACAGAGTTGCAGGAATAAAGAACATGAAAACTAACCTGAACGTGGGATGCATTGATGTAGTCATCCCTGGCGGATGGAAGTGTAACTCTAGTGTGGTCATATGGAAGAATGTCAGCAAATCTGTTCTTCAGTGGGTAGCACCGAGCAACTGATACTTTCAGTTCACCACATTCTTTCTCCTGTAATTATCATTTCAAATTCAAATACAACTTCTATAAAAGGTGTATGATGCCACCATGATTATCTAACATTTATAGATGGGATTTTAAAAGAAGTGAATGCTATGGTGCTGGGGAGAGGTTAGAGATTAAAGATATAACAACTTACATACAAGGTGGGAGTTGTTACACTTGCTCATTGCAGATGACATGGAAAATTCTGAAGAAACGTTGTGAAGGTTGGTGGAGAAATTGGAAAGGGGAAGGGGTATGTAAACAGAAGAAAATTAAAAGTGAACATAGGACAGAGCAAGGCGATGAGAATAAAAAAAATCTAAAAGAAAGACTGGACATTATTAGATTGGAGGGAGCATGGAGAAAGCAGACGCATTCAGATATATGCGAGTGGACCTGTCGGAAGATGGGTCTATGAAAGATGAGGTGAACCACAGAACAGATGAAGGAAAGAAGGCGGGTGGTGCATCTAAAAACAAAACTTATCGATGGAAGCAAATAAAAAAAGACAGTGCCAGAATATAGTGGTACCAACACTGTTATAGAAGCATGAAGCAAGGGTTTCAAATGCTGCAGTGAGGAGGCTAGAGATATGGAGATTAGAAGGTGTAGAGTTACTTAAAGTATAATTCAGAGGGCTGAGGAAGGGTTTCTGAGGTGGTTTGGGCACTTAGGAGAGGATGAAGCAAAATAGGATAGCTAAGAGGGCATATAAATCTGAGGTGGAGGGAAGGAGAGGTAGAAGTCCCAGGAAGGGTTGGAGAAAGGAGGCAAAAGAGGCTTTGAATGCTAGGGGCTTGAACATTAAATAGGCTTGTATGAGCTTGTTAGATGGAAACAAGTGGAGGCAAATCACTGTTTTTATGACTTGACATGCTGTTTGAGAGTAAGCAGGGTAACATTTATAGAGATGTTTAGGAAGGAAAACCAGTTATAGGCTAAAGAACATGGCACACTGATACTGGTTCTATGCATATAGTGGTTGGGCTATAATTTACCTCAGAATAATGTGTAATTATTAAAATAAAAACAGTACACATGAAACTGATCACCAAATGTGAAATCTAGAATAGTGTCTCATTTCCCTTCTGCCACATGCACTATACATGTCCTAAAACAATTTCATGAACTTTTAAATGTAATCCCAAAGGTTAAATACATGATTAGAACAGATAGTCAAACATACCACAACTTCTACCAGTTCCTTCCATTTCAGCTCTAAGTTTGTTGGTCCATTTAGCGATTTGCGATCCAGTCCTTCAACAATCTTACTCAGGCGTTCTGTTTCAACAGCTAATTTCTGAAGTTTTTCATCATCTGAAAGTGGATCTACTACTGTTGGCTTTCGGTTCTGCAAGAAAAAACAAAGTTCTACATCAGATATTCCTGTGCATGGAATAGGTATAATGACATTTGTTAAGTCCACTGTAAATGCAGCATTTCAGGCAATATAAAAAAATGCACAAAGTACAGTACATGATTGCAAAATACATAAAATACACACAAAACAGCAATAAATGTCACTTATTAACACATTTGTTCATAATTATTTATATAATTAAAATACAGTACTAATTTACTTCTGACAATTTGGGAAGTCAATGCTAATTATAGTATATTATAATAAACTATAATTGAGGTAGGGATTAAAAAAGTATAATTTAGGTAAGACTTAAGACGGTAACTAAGGCTCTGTACATTATTATTATTATAATCAAATAGAAGCGCTAAACCACAGGGGTCATACAGCGCTGCAGGTTATTGCAGGATGCAGGGAGAATGGGTTGTAAGAGGGAGATGGATGATTAGTAGGGCATGGAGTGTAGCAGGACAGTGGATAGTAAGGCTCTGTACAGCAATTGTATTAATTCAAGAAACAGTAGTTATGAACCAGCTGCATCACTACCAATAATTAGGATGATGCAGGTTGGTCAACTGATACTGGTAAGAATAAACATAATTTAGTCTTCATTTTAAATTAATTTCCTCACAAACTAATGTGTGTTAATAAAGTCAGAGATTTTTTATTGTTTCATAACTTTCTTTTTGGGTCACCCTGCCCCAGTGGGAAATGGCCAACTTGTTAAAAAAAAAATATATACGTATATACAGAACCCTTTGCACCCTTCAAGAAACAGCCTTAAGGCCTTGATAAATATTAGCATTAAATTTTTGTGCATTAAATTTTTGAGGTGGTTCATGATTGTACAGAACTATTCTCCCTGGACTACAAAGGTAGCCTTTACTACTACTACTACACTGTAATAATGCTGGTAGAATTACCGACAATATGTCAGGTAAAAGGACACAAGTGCAACTAATGTGACATTTTGTTGATTTTTTTTTTCAGTTTCCAGTCACACATTAATCAGAAGATATCACTAAGGACATATCATAAAAGGGTGCTGAAGTACATGTACTGGTACACAATGAACTAAGATAAATATGATTAACATATATTAGCTTTTTTTTTTTTTTTCAACAAACCGGCCGTATCCCACCGAGGCAGGGTGGCCCAAAAAGAAAAACAAAAGTTTCTCTTTTTAACTTTAGTAATGTATACAGGAGAAGGGGTTACTAGCCCCATGCTCCCGGCATTTTAGTCGCCTCTTACGACACGCATGGCTTACGGAGGAAGAATTCTGTTCCACTTCCCCATGGAGAAAAAAATGGAGAAAAATATATTAGTTATGGTACCATATTTCAAATTTAAAAGAAATAAGGGTTCAGTAGACAAAATGAACAAGTGTGAAAGGTGTGTAGCAGATAAACACTAAGGCAACTTATCCACTGTTAGCCTGTGAAGAATGTGCTGGGCTGGAAATTTCACACAAGTTCAAATCTGTTACTCCATGGAATGGAATGAAAGGATTTAACCAAGATTGACACCTGAACTGCCATGTCTGCACGCCTCTGCAAAGACAATGATTATGTGTGAATGATGGTGTAAGTGTTGAATGATGGTGAAAGTATTTCTTTTTTGGGTCTCCCTGCCTCAGTGGAAGATGGCCGGAGTGTTAAAAAAAAAATCTACGTACTTTACTTTTTTACCATTTTAGGCATTCAGTGAAAAAGTAAAATTTAGAATTGCTGAGAAATGATAATGAACTAAATATACAGTACTAGTGTATATAAACTTTATTTCAAATAAAGAACTTGTGCTGCAAATATATATGCTGTCTCACAAAAGCCAAGACAAAATCAGGCAAATCTGAAATGGGAAACTGTCTATGAAAGATAGATCTGAAACTGCCAAACACCTCATAAGAATCTGAAGGTGCATTATTTGGAATGCAAGAATGACAAACGGCATAGCAAACATACACTTTATACTAAAGTACTTAAGATTTAAGATGTGAGGAAGCCAACACTAAACACAAAAAGAATGGGAAGACTGAAGATTACATTTGAATTGTACCAAGTATTAAAAAATAAGATGAGGTCAACATTGTAGCAATATGGATGGCTTCTGCAAATACAGCATACAGCTCAGAAGGGAAAATACTGCAATAAATGCCCCTGATAAGTATAATTGGGAAAGATTGCGAATATAGCTTACACCTGCAGAGGACTTCAAGCCATCAGTGTTTACAGCAAGTAAATCCATGCAATTAAAAATGGTCAAGAGATCAAGGAAGCCTTTGGATATATAAAAAGTTTTAAGATACAGAGCACTTGGACTTTTGAGATCCCTTAGCACTCTTGGCTGAGATTAATGGATTGCAATAAGGAGGGAGGTCAAAGTATCAGACATAGTACTAACATCTGGGAATTTTACAAAACAAACACTCAAGGAAACAAAGTAGCAAAGGGAATGAGTACCATGTCAATTCTGTGAAGTAGGGACATCAGACTCCACTTGCAGGCTCTTAAACATGGAAGGACTGAAAGTCCCCCCTGAAAACAAAGATAAACATTGATAATAGATGGCATTCAGCTTGGTGGCAATACAGAGGTTGATTACTTGGTTCCCATAGCTCAGGGCAAAATAAAGTTTTCTTCTTGCTTAAAAACAAACTATGAAGAAACAGTCAAAGAGCTCAACCTAATTTCCTTGAGGAAACGAAAGGAAGTGGTCCCATTCAGAGCAAACAAACTAAGTATAATATGAACTATTCGAGGAAAGCAGCTCAATAATGAAAAAGACAAAAAAACTCAAAAGGCAAGAGATGCAACACAATTGGGAATAACTTTTCCGAGTAAAATTACACTGGTATAGGTAATGAAATTGCCAAGGGAAAAAACAAAACAAGCTTTCAACTTTAAGCAATAGCTGGACAAACACTTTGCAAATACAAAACCATTAGAGAAAATGAAAGGGCTGGTTTTGACTACAGGAATCCTGTCATTATTTCACTGACTACCCAGGGCAACTAGATGACGATGAACCACTCAAGATATAGTATTAGTGGTTGTATAAGCAGTAGCAGCAATGTTAGCTAAGGAAGCAGCATCAATGGCAGCAGTAACAATAAATCAAATCCTCTTTCACCATCCCTATTAATTATCAATACAGTGGTACCTCGAGTTTCGAACAGCTCCCAACTCGAACAATTATGTAAATGTATTATTGTAAGTGCTTTTGTAAGTGTATTTTTGGGGGTATGAAACAGACTAATCTAATTTACATTATTCCTTATGGGAACAAATTTGTTCAGTAACGGCACTCGAACAGCCTTCTGGAACGAATTATGGCCGAAACTCAAGGTAACACTGTACATATTTTCAGTACAACATAATTCAACCCCATTTTTAGTCATTATTACTGTTAAGTGCTAAACCCATATGGGTCATTCAGTGGTATATGGCAAAGGGGTGTTGATAGAGGATAGTAGTATGAAAGGCAAGTTCATATGTAAAAGGAGGAAGTCATGATTGATGTAATAAGTCGGCTACAGTTAAGACACTATAGAAAGTCTACATTAAAGATGGGATTTGGCAGCAGTGGAAAAGAAGTTAATACAAATGTACGCAGGGTAGGTTGTGGGATGGTAACCTTTTGTTCAAGTGTGGGATAGGGATAAATTACACCAAACCCATAATTCACTAAGAGATGAATATCATAAGTGCAAATGAAAAGTGGATGACTCAGACCATCTTGGATTATAAATTCTCAGTTTGACAAGTCCAAGATGGACTGAAACCGCCCAGTTTTCACTTAAAACTGAGTTTGTAAACTTGTTTCAGCCATGGTACTGTGATTAAAGGCAGGGTCTAAGAGCCTTAACTAGAGCTCCAGAAATACAAAAGTTGGGAAAGTAAACACTTCCAACCATTGTAAACTTTTTTTACAATTTATATGAGCAATTACAGTCTAATCAGAGACTGGGCTGCAATTTGAGAGACAGAGGACTGGGCTTTGCTAATTCATGTGCTGAATGATCCACGAGTGTAGCACTATGAAATGTAATCTATGATGATACACGAACTAAAACTAGGTAAATTCCAAACCCAGTTGTTGTTGTTTTTTTTTTTTTAAGTATTCTCTCCCTCCTTTGCAATCTCACTGATGCTACTATGAATTCAGTAGCAAATGTCCTCAATTACTATATATTCAGTACTGCCATTTCCCTTTTTTCTCATGTTCTTGGCTTAAATACTAAGCACAGGAAATTTTTTAAGTTTTCTCTTAAAACTGTTTTATCTACCCCAGGCATCTTGAAGAGTTGGTACAAATACACTATACATAGATATTACTAAATGAACAAGTGGACAAAGAAAGCAAGCAAATCAGGACTCTTCCACATTCTACCCTTTGTTAGAAGGAAAATGCTGAATACACGATGTACTTCATTTCAATATATACAATGCAGAGTGCACTGAAGTGTATAGTTCATTATTATTATAATCAAATAGAAGCGCTAAACCACAGGGGTTATACAGCGCTGCAGGTTATTGTAGGATGCAGGGAGAGTGAGGTGTAAAAGGGAGATGGACGATTAGTAGGGTATGGAGTGCTAGATGACGGTGGGTAGTGCAGGGGAGGAGGGTAGCAAGAGATCGAGGTAGAAGGGACTGAGGGAGGTGCTAGAGGTATAATCTTCAGAGTTTGTGTAGTAAGTCAGTTTCTGTCAAAAAGTTAACAAGAGAGTCAGGATTAAAGGAGGGTCCATCTGCAAGAAGGGAAGGTAAAGAAAGGGCCGCAGAGCGAAGACGTCGTTGAAGGTAAATTCTGCGTGCTCGTTGATAGAGTGGGCAGTCCAACAGGATATGTCGAACAGACACTGGAACCTGACAATGCTCACAGAGAGGGGCAGGGAGCCTCTCCATGAGATACCCGTGAGTAAGACGAGTGTGGCCGATGCGAAGACGGGAGAGAATAGTCTCCCAACCTCGACATTGGTGACAAGAAGAAGGCCAGAAACCTATAACCGGTTTAATAGAATGAAGTTTGTTATTCAGCAGGTCAGACCAGCGTTGTTGCCAACGGGTGCGAAGGTGGGTAGCAATGACCGCAAAATAGTCCGTGAAAGGAACACCTCTATATGAAACTGGAAGGTCATGTACTGCTGACCGCGCAGCAGTGTCTGCCTGTTCATTGCCCTGTACGTCAACATGACCAGGGACCCAACAAAAACAATATCTTTATGCTTGCTAAAGATACGGCGTAACCAAAGGTGGATACGAAGAACTAGGGGGTGAGGTGTATCAATTTACGGATAGCCTGTAAAGCACTAAGGGAGTCTGAAACGACCACAAATGGTGACTCAGGCATAGATGCATACGGATAAGTGCCACAAGAATGGCATACAATTCAGCCGTAAATATGCTAGCCGAGGTAATAGATGCCCTCGTACAACGCTGTCCGGAAACACTGCTGCGAATCCGACGCCGTCAGATGACTTTGAACCATCGGTGTATACTGCGATGGCATGGGAATGAGAACGGAAGTGGTCTAGAAAGAAAGAAAGAGAAGCCGCCGTAGGTAGTTGGGCTTTCGCAAGGTAGAGGAATAGAACAGACACGGACAGCAGGAACTTCCCAAGGGGGTAGGGGAAAGGGAGATGTCACATGAACATATAGAGGTGGGAGCTGAAGGGAAGACACGAGTGAATGTAGACGAAGAGAAAGGGACGAAGTAAGC
>WNWK01012339.1:0-60012 GCA_009830355.1 Cherax destructor | reverse complement strand
TTCCATGGTGTTTCTCACTCTCTTTGCCACAAGAACTTTACTAGGAGCTTTTTGGGAGCCATGGTTACTTATTTCGCAGTTGCACTGACAAAAACCCATGAAAAACAAGCGAAATGTCTGGATGAATGAAAAGAAGCTTCCTCATGCACCGAGAGAGACAGACAAACTGAAGCGCAAGCCGCCCCAGCCGGCGGACGGACGCGTCCCATACGGCCGCTAACCGAAAAAATGGCCGTTAACCGGGAGCCGTAAACCAGGCCACTAAACGAGTTAGCCGCTAACAGGAACGGTGCTAACTGAGGGTTCACTGTGTTCTTAAACTTACCCCATACCTTTCTACCCCACTGCCTATACTCTCACTAGCCCATCTGTCCTCCAACAGTTGTTTATATCTTACCCTAACCGCCTCCTCCTTTAGTTTATAAATCTTCACTTCTCTCTTACTTGCTGTTTCCATTCTCCTTGTATCCCATCTACCTTTTACACTCACTGTAGCTACAACTAAAAAGTGATCTGATAAATCTGTGGCCCCTCTATAAACATGTACATCCTGAAGTCTACCCAACAGTCTTTTATCTACAAATATGTAGTCCAACAAACTACTGTCATTTCGCCCTACATCATATCTTGTATACTTATTTATCCTCTTTTTCTTAAAATATGTGTTACCTATAACCAAACCCCTTTCTATACAAAGTTTAATCAAATGCTCCCCATTATCATTTACACCTGGTACCCCAAACTTACCTACCACACCCTCTCTAAAAGCTTCTCCTACTTTAGCATTTAGGTCCCCTACCATGATTATTCTCTCACCTGGTTCAAAAGTTCCTACACACTCGCTTAACATCTCCCAAAATCTCTCTCTCCTCTACACTCCTCTCTTCTCCAGGTGCATACACACTTATTATGACCATTTTTCACATCCGACCCTTATTTTAATCCACATAATCCTTGAATTTATACATTTATGTTCCCTCTTCTCTCTCCATAACTGATCCTTCAACATTATTGCTACCCCTTCCTTAGCTCTAACTCTTTCAGATACTCCTGACTTAATCCCATTTATTTCTCCCCACTGAAACTCACCTACCCCCTTCAGCTTTGTTTCGCTTAGGGCTAGGACATCCAACATCTTTTCATTCATAACAATCATTTCTTTCTTATAATCCGCACTACATCCACGCACATTCAAACATCCCAATTTTATGAAGTTTTCCCTTATCTTGTTTTTAGTAATTTATACAGGAGAAGGGGTTACTAGCCCATTGCTCCCGGCATTCAGTCGCTTCTTATGACACGCATAGCTTATGGAGGAAGAATTCTGTTCCACTTCCCCATGGAGATAAGCAGAAATAAAAAAAAGAACAAGAACTAGGAAGAAAATAGAAGAAAAACCCAGAGGGTTAGTATATATATGCTTGTACATGCATGTGTAGTGTTACCTAAGTGTAAGTAGAAGTAGCAAGACATACCTGCAACCTTGCATGTTTATGAGACAGAAAAAGACACTAATCTCAAAACTGTAATTACTCACTACTGAACTTCTCTACTAGACTTATTAAAGCCTGATGGCATTACCTATTACAACTTAATTCTCTTGTACTCAATGTAACTCACCAAATGTCCATATAATGATCTGTTATTGCCTTACTAATCTTAAGTTAATATTAAGTTTGCCCGAAATGCTCTGCATACAAAGGGGCTTTTGGCATGTACAGTAGATCGTCATTTAGCATGAGATTATGTTGCACGTTATGGGTATTGCACGATTGAAGAATTGCGGCACATTATTATCTAACACGACGTAAAAATGATATTACACGGTTCGCGGGAGGGGAAAAAATTTTGAACGCACGGTAGCCCGAGGTGGGTTAAACCATTGAGTCAGTAGGGGTCCTACTGAGGGTGGCTATGAGCCACATCAAGTGTTTAATGCTGACGAGAGAAGTGTTTTCTGGAAGAAAATGCCAACACGAACTTATATCAGTCAGCATGAGAAAAGTGCACCAGGCTTCAAGACAGCAAAGGATCACTTCACCTTGCTCCTTTGCGGTAATGCATCAGGTGATTTCAAGTGTAAGCCCAATCCTCATGCTTAGAGGAAAAGGGAATTTGTTTTTCCTTCCCGCAAACTGTAAGTTTATTCAGATACACGAGGCCAGGAGCTGAGTCTCGACCCTTGCAACCACAATTAGGTGAGTACAGTTACATTGAATATCATACATAGCAGCATATGTGTAGAGAACCTAGGATAACCCAAAAAAAAGTCAGACAATGGAAATAAGTCACTGACTTTTTTGGGTTATCCTAGGTTCTCTACACATATGCTGCTATGTATGATAATCTTCGTAACTGTATCTGTGTACAGTGGTACCTCGGTTAACGATGGTCCCCAAACTCACCCTTTTATGTAAGTTTATATTTTTAAATGCTTTTGTAAGTGTATTTTTGGGGGGTCTAAAAGGACTAGTCTATGTTACATTATTCCTAATGGGGATAAATTCGTTTGGTAATGGCACTTGAACAGCATTCTGGAATGAAAAAATATCGTTAACCGAGGTACCACTGTATACCTGAATAAACTTACTTACAGTTTGCGGGAAAGAAAAACAAATAACCATTCCCACAAGCAGCCGCCTTGTTGTTGTTCAGCGGACACCACCGGCCTTCCCCAGCCACCACGGACCCCACCATCCCAGCATTCGTACGTATTTCATACGCGTCAAAAAAAAAGTCCTCTGCTACAAGTCAGCTGTGTTTGTGAAGAATGAGAGAGAGTGAATTGTGTTTTGATCTTTAAATTACTATATTTTGTATCTGCCAAGCAATCATGACATACAGTAGGCATAACAGTGTTGCTCAAAGTGGGAAGAAAAGGTATAAGCATTTAAGTCTTAGAATTAACGAAGAAAACAAAGATATTAGACAAGACATAACCCGTGGCTGTAATGAAGTGTTACTTTGTGCACATAAAAAGATGTAAACATAAGTTTGACTGAGTGACTGACTTACTGACTGACTGACTTGACTGACTTACTGACTGACTTGACTGACTTACTGAATGACTTGACTGACTTACTGAATGACTTGACTGACTTACTGAATGACTTGACTGACTTACTGAATGACCTGACTGACTTACTGAATGACTTGACTGACTTACTGAATGACTTGACTGACTTACTGAATGACTTGACTGACTTACTGAATGACTTGACTGACTTGACTGACTTACTGAATGACTTGACTGACTTACTGAATGACTTGACTGACTTACTGAATGACTTGACTGACTTACTGAATGACTTGACTGACTTACTGAATGACTTGACTGACTTACTGAATGACTTGACTGACTTACTGAATGACTTGACTGACTTACTGAATGACTTGACTGACTTACTGAATGACTTGACTGACTTACTGAATGACTTGACTGACTTACTGAATGACTTGACTGACTTACTGAATGACTTGACTGACTTACTGAATGACTTGACTGACTTACTGAATGACTTGACTAACTTACTGAATGACTTGACTGACTTACTGAATGACTTGACTGACTTACTGAATGACTGACTGACTTACTGAATGACTTGACTGACTTACTGAATGACTTAAAGTTAGACACTCAGTACAACCATCGACTTCAGTTCCAGAACCTCTACTATCCACCTCAGCCCAGTAGGGCCACAGCATAACTCTGCACTCTCTTCACAATCATCCACAAACACCAGAACCCACAATTTAAGGTAAATACTATTATTTCTGTTACATTTGTAGTCTTAAGCAGTAAAAACAACATAATACATCACGATAATGAACTACAATTACATATTCACTTTTATTTTTGTAAGATCTGTTGGTCTAAAAAAAACTTGTTTGGCTTTTTGGGGACTCCCAGGAACGTAACCCTATTTTTCCCATACGTTATTTTAATTATATAACACGAAATTATCTAACACGACATTTTCAAGAACGTAACTAGGGTGCTAAATGACGATCTACTGTACACCCAACTATTAAATACTTTTGTACAACCATGTATCATGTCAAAATAAACTTCTTATTCTTATTCTTAATCACTCTGTAATCCGGCAAATTCACTAATCCAGCACCCTAAAGGTGCCGATGATGCCGGATTAGTGATAGTCAACCTGTATTCCTTTATAACATCACAAAGCATTCTCGACCACTGCCAGTTTGGTTTCAGAAGAAACAAAAGCACATAAGATCATTTATTACGAGTTTATGTGGCACAATTTGGGTATTGCATGATTGAAGAATTGCGGCACATTTTTATCTAACACTACGTAAAATTAATTTTACACGGTTTGCGGAGGGGAAAAAATTTTGAGCGCGCGGTTGCGGCGGTGAGTTACACCACTGAGTCAGTGGGGGAGTCTTACTACTATCCCCCGCCACCCTCAGCCACCCGCACCCACCCACACCACCCTCCCAGCCTTCAGTTTGGTTCATACGTGTGTAGGACGACATTACCCGGGAAGCTCGCTGTGTTTATTTACACACATTTTCTTATTTTCATTGCATTTTGATAAATCTGCCAAGCAATCATGGCACACAGTAAGCATACAAGTGTTCCAGCAAGTGACAAGAAAAGGTTTAAGCTGCTCAAGTCTAGGAATTACGAAGAAAATCGACTTGCTGAATGGCTTGACTGACTTACTGAATGACTTGACTGTTTTAATGAATGACTTGACAGACTTACTGAATGACTTGACTGACTTACTGAATGGCTTGACTTACTGAATGGCTTGACTGACTTACTGAATGGCTTGACTGACTTACTGAGTGGCTTGACTGACTTATTGAATGGCTTGACTGACTTACTGAGTGACTTACTGAATGACTTGACTGACTTACTGAATAGCTTGACTGACTTACTGAATGGCTTGACTGACTTATTGAATGGCTTGACTGACTTACTGAGGGACTTACTGAATGACTTGACTGACTTACTGAATGGCTTGACTGACTTACTGAGTGACTTACTGAATGATTTGACTGACTTACTAAATGACTTGACTGACTTACTGAATGACTTGACTGACTTACTGAATAACTTGACTGACTTACTGAATGACTTAAAGTTAGACAGTACAACCATCGACTTCAGTTGCAGAACCTCTACTATCAACCTCAGCCCAGTAGGGCCACAGCATAACTCTGCACTCTCTTCACAATCATCCACAAACACCAGAACCCACAATTTAAGGTAAATACTATTATTTCTGTTACATTTGTAGTCTTAAGCAGTAAAAACAACATAATACATCACGATAATGAACTACAATTACATATTCACTTTTATTTTTGTAAGATCTGTTGGTCTAAAAAAAACTTGTTTGGCTTTTTGGGGACTCCCAGGAACGTAACCCTATTTTTCCCATAAGTTATTTTAATTATATAACACGAAATTATCTAACACGACATTTTCAAGAATTTAACTAGGGTGCTAAATGACGATCTACTGTACACCCAACTATTAAATACTTTTGTACAACCATGTATCATGTCAAAATAAACTTCTTATTCTTAATCACTCTGTAATCCGGCAAATTCACTAATCCAGCACCCTACAGGTGCCGATGATGCCGGATTAGTGATAGTCAACCTGTATTCCTTTATATTATCACAAAGCCTTCGACCACTGCCAGTTTGGCTTCAGGAGAAACAAAGCACATAAGATGCAATTATAAAAATGCTAGACCTACAATAGACCATCATTTAGCATGAGTTTATGTGGCACAATTTGGGTATTGCATGATTGAAGAATTGCGGCACATTTTTATCTAACACTACGTAAAATTAATTTTACACAGTTTGCGGAGGGGAAAAAATTTTGAGCGCGCGGTTGCGGCGGTGGGTTACACCACTGAGTCAGTGGGGGAGTCTTACTACTATCCCCCGCCACCCTCAGCCAACCACACTCACCCACACCACCCTCCCAGCCTTCAGTTTGGTTCATACGTGTGTAGGACGACAATACTCGGGAAGCTCACTGTGTTTATTTACACACATTTTCTTATTTTCATTGCATTTTGATAAATCTGCCAAGCAATCATGGCACACAGTAAGCATACAAGTGTTCCAGCAAGTGACAAGAAAAGGTTTAAGCGTTCAAGTCTAGGAATTACGAAGAAAATTGACTTACTGAATGGCTTGACTTACTGAATGGCTTGACTGACTTACTGAATGGCTTGACTGACTTACTGAATGGCTTGACTGATTTACTGAATGGCTTGACTGACTTACTGAGTGACTTACTGAATGACTTGACTGACTTACTGAATGACTTGACTGACTTACTGAATGACTTACTGAATGATTTGACTGACTTACTGAATGGCTTGACTGACTTAGTGAGTGACTTACTGAATGATTTGACTGACTTACTAAATGACTTGACTAACTTACTGAATGACTTGACTGACTTACTGAATAACTTGACTGACTAACCATCGACTTCAGTTGCAGAACCTCTACCATCCACCTCAGCCCAGTAGGGCCGCAGCATAACTCTCCACTCTCTTCACAATCATCCACAAACACCAGCACCCACAATTTAAGGTAAGAAATACTATTATTTTTGTTACGTTTGTAGTCTTAAGCAGTAAAAACAACATAATACATCACGATAATGAACTACAATTACATATTCACTTTTATTTTTGTAAGATCTGTTGGTGTAAAAAAAGTTGTTTAGCTTTTTTAGGGCTCCCAGGAATGTAACCCTATTTTTCCAAGTTCTTCAGTTCATCTAGCACAATTTTACCTAACACAGCGTTTTCAGGAACGTAACTATCATGTTAAAGGACGGTCTTCTGTACTTTATACAGCACTGGAAAAAAAAATGAGTATCCACATGGACTCTTTATTGATCTAAGACAAGTTTTTGATACAGTAGACCACAGCATCCTACTTTACACACTTGATCATTACAGTATCAGAGGCCATGCACTTGTAAGGCCTTACCTTACTAACAGACAGCAATATGTCTCTAATAAGGACACAATCTCCTCAACCAGACCTCTGGACATTGACGTACCACAGGGAAACATCTTTGGCCCCCTACTATTCCTTTTATTCCAAATGTATAGCAACCACTTAGACCTATTCTCTTTGCTGATGACACATCTTTTGTCATCTCCCACCCTTATCTTATCTCACTCAACAACATTGTTAATGAAGAACTCTAAAAATATCAACCTGGATGACTACCAATAAACTTAACATTGACAAAAACCTTCCACATTATGTTTGGGAGCAGAGCAAGTAATTTCCAACCAAACATTATGATTAACAACACTCTTATTGCTAAACATAATGAGGGAAAATATGTGGGTCTACACCTTCACAGCAACTTGAAATTCAACACCCATATCCAAGACATAACAAAAAAAGTATCAAAAACAGTTGGCATCCTTTCAAAGACATGGTATTATGTACCACAAGCAGCACTACTTACATTATACTATTCGCTGATCTATCCCTACACTATTTGTGCCTGGGAATCCACAACAAATCACCTTAAGCCAATAATAACTCAACAAAATGCTGCAGTATGAATAATTACACAGTCCACTGCTGGAAAACCCCTCCCCCATTCTTCAAAGACCTAAATCTATTCACTAAACAAAACATTCATGCTTACTATTGTGGAACCTACATTTACAGAACAATAAATTTGAATATAATCCCAACTTGAAACACTTTCTTGGTAGTTGCAAGAGGACCCATAGACATAATACTAGACACAAAAATCTCTATGACATACCCCGTGTCTGGCTAAATCTCTGTAAAATTCAATGTACAGTGGCCCCTCGGTTTTCGTTCACCTCCAAACTCGAACAATTATGTAAGTATATTTTCGTAAGTGCTTTTATAAGTGTTTTTTTGGGGTGTGAAATGACTAATCTAATTTACATTTGTCCTTTTAAGGGAACAAATTCGTTCAGTAACGGCACTCAAACAGCATTCTGGAAAGAATTTTCAACGAAAACAGAGGGTCCACTGTACATAAAAGGGCCCAAAATCTGGAACTCTGCCGAAATCTCCAAAGCCACTGTCTCAGTCGGCATCTTCAAAACTATCGTTAAAAACACCTTCCCTTCCTAATATATCCCAAGACCAGCTAAATACAGTGGAACCCTGGTTTTCGAACTTAATCGTTCCAAGTCATTCTAAAACCGAAACGTGCAAAAACTGAAACAATATTTCCCATAAGAAATTATGTAAATACAATCCATTCCAGGCACCCAAATATATTCACAAACAATGATAAATAAATAAAAATAAATATAAACATTACATACCTTTATTGAAGACTCTTGTTGGCGTATTGAAAAAGGCAAGGAGGGAGAGAGAGTTGAAGTTATTGATTGGAAGGGAAATCCCCCTCCATAAAGACTTCAGGTAGGAAGTCCCTATCTGGGGTTACTTCCTTCTTTGTCTTTTAATGCCACTAGGACCAGCTTCAGAGTGACTGGACCCCTATCGCACAAAAAATCTGTCCAGAGAGGTCTGTTTCTGGCCTCTAAGATTTGCCTAAAATGTGACAAGATATTGTCACTGAACGTGTTGTAGATATGGCTTGTTTCAGTTTGGTCAGGGTGATATTTTTTAACAAAAGTTTGCAACTTATTCCACATATCTCCTTAATCACTGAAGAAGGCACCTTCTCCTCTCTCTATCTCCTCCTTTGAACCAATTTCCTCAGCTGCAGTCTGTTGCTGTTCCAGTTGAAGGTGTTACAGTTCTTCAGTGGTTAGCTCTTCCCTGTGGTCCTCCACCAACTCTTCCACATCCTGGCCACTCACATTCAACCCCATGGACTTGCCCAATGCCACAATAGATTCTACAACAGGCAGAGTGTCACAGGGTCAGCCTCAAACCCTTTAAAATCCTTGTCGAGGACACATTCTGGCCACAATTTTTCCAAGCAGAGATCAAAGTCCTGGAAGTCACCTCCTGCCAAGCCTTACCTATAAGGCTTATGCAATGGAGGATATCAAGTGATCCCCCCAGAACTCTCTTAGGGTGAATTCAGTGTCCGAGGTCACTTCAATGCACCTTTGAAACATTGCTTTGGTGTAGAGTTTTTGAAGTTTGAAATGACCTGCTGGCCAATGGGCTGGATGAGAGGAGTGGTGTTAGGAGGCAAGAACATCACTGTTATAAAACTGAAGTCCCAAGACAATTGGTCTTCCAAGTCTGGAGGATGAGCAGGAGCATTGTCCAGTACCAGGAGGCACTTGAGTGGCAATTTATTTTCCATTAGGTATTTTTTCACACTCGGGCCAAACACATCATGGACCCACTATGAAAATTTGCCTCGTGACCCATGCCTTATTATTAGCTTTCCACATCACACACATTTACTCTTGAAGATATTGTTTTTCTTGAAGACTGGGATTTTCAGAGTGATACACCAGTAAAGGCTTCACTTTGAAATCCCCACTAGCGTTAGCACAGAACAAAAGAGTTAACCTGTCTTTCATAGGCTTGTGTCCTGGCAGTGCCTTTTCCTCCTGCTTGATGTAGGTCCTCTTTGGCATTTTCTTCCAAAAGAGGCTTGTTTCTTCACAATCGAACACTTGTTGGGGGAGGAATCCTTCAGCCTCTACGAACCCCTTTGAATTCATGCAAATTTTTCAGCTGCAGGTTTGTCTGAACTTGCAGCCTCACCATGCCTTACAACACTGTGTATGCCACTACACTTCTTGAATCTGCTGAACCAGCCTCTGCTGGCCTGAAAATCACTAACAGCAACACTCATTCCAGGCATTTTCTTTACGAGATCGGCATGCAACTGCCTTGCATTTTCACAAATGATCGACTCCAAAACACTATCTCCCACTAACTGTTTTTCGTTGATCTAGACCAACAACAACTTCTCCACATCATCATATATTTGTGATCTCTGTTTCATTAGCCCATTTACCCCTTTCACAACTTTAGCTTCCTTGATTTCAAATTTCTTTGCCAGGATGGAGAATTGTTGATTTCGACTTCCATACATCCTGGCAAGCTTGGCTAAACATACACTTTTATATTTTTCTACAATCTCTTTCTTTAATTCTATCATGTTTCTCACGTTCTTTATCAGAGGACTGGCACTAGGAACTTTCTTTGGGCCCATGGTGGCTTAATTCACAGACACAATGAATAAACAAGCACCAAAAACAATGGATTATTACGAAATGTTTTGGAATGCACGAAGTAATGCTCACTCGACCAGTGACAGAGGCAGACTGAGAAGCGGCGTCTCCAGGTGGACAGATGCGTCTAATATGTCCGATTACTGGATCAAAGTCCGATATCCGGAGCAAAATTTCGCACAAAAAACAGTTCTAAAACCAAATCGTCCGATAACTGGAGCGTGCGAAAACCGGAGTTCCACTGTATGAAATAACTACATACTATTAATATTCTCAATGTCACTAAAATATGTACACATTATAGCCTTATTCTTAACCGTTTCACTGACAGTGTTATAGTACTACAGCTCTGAGTTCACTGACCGAGCTCTATTACTACGTGATCTCAGCTCACTCAGATAAGCCGTGAGCAGTAAATTTGGGCCTAGATATGAGAGAGTGGTTGATGTGGTAAGTGTGCACCATATATAACAAATCCTTCAGCACACAGTGCATAATGGGGAAAAAAAAAACGCGATCGTGTTTTTTGGATTAAAACAGCTACTTTGCAGTGTATTTTCGTATAGTTTTTATGGTTGCATTTATGGTTTCTTGGTCTCACTTGATAGAATGGACTATATATTTACAGATTTTGATTGGTTTTAGTACTCAAAATAGCTTGAAATGAGCTCAAAGTAGTGGAAATGTTTAATTTTTCCCGATGTTCAGGAGTAAACAAATCACATCATGCTCCCAATACACGTCAACTGGTGGGTCTAATGTGCGTTTACAAATGCACTGATATTATTTATACAATTATTACAATATTGCATAATAGTAAATCTTCTATTTTTTGGTGTGAATAAAAATTCTTTATGTGAATAAAAATTCTTTATGTGTATAAAAATTCTTTATGTGAATAAAAAATAAAAATGGAATTCATTTGTAAAGCCTGGAAACATAACTAATGAACAGAGGAAATGTTATTTTAGTGCCAGAAATGCCTGCATTGTTTAATTTGAACCCTATTTTGATATTGAAATAATTTGAACTTTGTGTGAAATTGTCCAAATTACCAATTTCCGACCACTTTAATAAGTAGTTGAAATAGTTGATTGGGTGATTTCTTGTGCTCAGTAGATAAAATGAAACAAGTACAGTGGACCCTCGCTATTCGAACACTCCAAAACTCACCCTCATTCCAGAATGCTGTTCAAGTGCTGTTACCAAACAAATTTATTCCCATTAAGAATGATGTAATTAGATTAGTCCATTTCAGACCCCCAAAAATGCACTTATAAAAGCACTTACAATAATACACTTACATAAAAGGGTGAGTTTTGGAGTGTTCGAATAGCGAGGGTCCACTGTACTAGCAAAATAGCTAAGAATTTGGTTGACTCAAACAATGTACAGTGGTACCCCAAGTTTTGTACAGCTCCCAACTCGCACAATTATGTAAGTGTATTATTGTAAGTGCTTTTGTAAGTGTATTTTTGGGGGTCTGAAATGGACTAATCTAATTTACATTATACCTTATGGGAACAAATTCGTTCGGTAACAGCACTCGAACAGCCTTCTGAAATGAATTATGGCTGAAACTCGGGGTACCACTGTAATTGGCCAAAAATTTCGTACTTTTTGTTTTATTACCTTCAGAAAAAGATTCTCTACTACAGTGGACCCCGGTGTTCGTCCTGCTCCAAACTCGCCCTTTTATGTAAGTATTTTTTTATTTTTTTTATTAACACATTGGCCGATTCCCACCAAGGCAGGGTGGCCCGAAAAAGAAAAACTTTCATCATCATTCACTCCATCACTGTCTTGCCAGAAGGGTGCTTTACACTACAGTTATAAAACTGCAACATTTACACCCCTCCTTCAGAGTGCCGGCACTGTACTTCCCATCTCCAGAACTCAAGTCCGGCCTGCCGGTTTCCCTGAATCCCTTCATAAATGTTACTTTGCTCACACTCCAACAGCACGTCAAGTATTAAAAACCATATGCCTCCATTCACTCCTATCAAATACGCTCACACATGCTTGCTGGAAATCCAAGCCCTCGCACACAAAACTTCCTTTACCCCTCCCTCCAACCTTTCCTAGGCCGACCCCTACCCCGCCTTCCCTCCACTACAGATTTATACACTCTCGAAGTCACTCTGTCTCGTTCCATTCTCTCTACATGTCCAAACCACCTCAACAACCCCTCCTCAGCTCTCTGGACAATCGTTTGGTAATCCGCACCTACTCCTAATTTCCAAACTCCGAATTCTCTGCATTATATTCACACCACACATTGACCTCAGACATGACATCTCCACTGCCTCCAGCCTTCTCCTCGTTGCAACATTCATCACCCATGCTTCACACCCATATAAGAGCGTTGGTATAACTATACTCTCATACATTCCCCTCTTTACTTCCATGGACAAGGTTCTTTGTCTCCACAGACTCCAAGTGCTCCACTCACCCTTTTCCCTCATCAATTCTATGATTCACCTCATCCTTCATAGACCCATCCGCCGACATGTCCACTCCCAAATATCTGAATACATTCACCTCCTCCATACTCTCTCCTCCAATCTGATATCCAATCTTTCGTCACCTATTCTTTTTGTTATCCTCATCACCTTACTCTTTCCTATATTCACTTTCAATTTTCTTCTTTTACACACCCTACCAAATTCATCCACCAACCTCTGCAGCTTCTCTTCAGAATCTCCCAAAAGCACAGTGTCATCAGCAAAAGCAACTGTGACAACTCCCACTTTGTATTTGCTTCTTTATCTTTTAGCCCAACACCTCTTGCCAAGACCCTCGCATTCACTTCTCTTACAACCCCATCTATAAATATATTGAACAACCACGGTGACATCACACATCCTTGTCTAAGGCCCACTTTTACTGGGAAATAGTCCCTTCCCTCCTACACACTCTAACCTGAGCCTCACTATCCTCATAAAAACTCTTCACTGCTTTCAGTAACCTTCCTCCTATTCCATACACCTGCAACATCTGCCACATTGCCCCCTATCTACCCTATCATACGCCTTTTCCAAATCCATAAATGCCACAAAAACATCTTTACCCTTATCCAAATACTGTTCACCTATATGTTTCACTGTAAACACTTGGTCTACACACCCCTACCTTTCCTAAAGCCCCTTGTTCATCTGCTATCCTGCTTTCTGTTTTACTCTTAATTCTTTCAATAATAACTCTACCATACACTTTACCAGGTACACTCAACAGACTTATTCCCCTATAATTTTTGCACTCTCTTTGTCCCCTTTGCCTTTATACAAAGGAACAATACACGCTCTCTGCCAATCCCTAGGTACCTTACCCTCTTCCATACATTTATTAAATAATAGCACCAACCACTCCAAAATTATATCCCCACCTGCTTTTAACATTTCTATCTTTATCCCATCAATCCCAGCTGCCTTACCCCTTTCATTCTACCCACTGCCTCACGAACTTCCCTACACCCACAACTGGCTCTTCCACACTCCTACAAGATGTTATTCCTCCTTGCCCTACACACGAAATCACAGCTTCCCTGTCTTCATCAACATTTAACAAATCCTCAAAATATTCTCTCCATCTTCCCGATACCTCTAACTCTCCATTTAATAACTCTCTCTCCTATTTTTAACTGTCAAATCCATTTGTTCTCTAGGCTTCCTCAACTTATTAATCTCATTCCAAAACTTTTCTTATTTTCAACAAAATTTGCTGATAACATCTCACCCACTCTCTCATCTGCTCTCTTTTACATTGCTTCACCACTCTTTTAACCTCTCTTTTTCTCTCCATATACTCTTCCCTCCTTGCATCACTTCTACTTTGTAAAAACCTCTCATATGCTAACTTTTTCTCCCTTACTACTCTCTTTACATCATCATTCCACCAATCGCTCCTCTTCCCTCCCGCACCCACTCGCCTGTAACCACAAACTTCTGCTGAACACTCTAACACTACATTTTTAAATCTACCCCATACATTTTCGACCCCATTGCCTACACTCTTACTAGCCCATCTATCCTCCAATAGTTGTTTATATCTTACCCTAACTGCCTCCTCTTTTAGTTTATAAACCTTCACCTCTCTTTACTTACTGATTCTATTTTCCTTGTATCCCATCTACCTTTTACTCCCACTGTAGCTATAACTAAAAAGTGATCTGATATATCTGTAGCCCCTCTATAAACATGTACATCCTGAAGTCTACTCAACAGTCTTTTATCTACCAATACATAGTCCAACAAACTACTGTCATTACGCCCTACATCATATCTTGTATACTTATTTATCCTCTTTTTCTTAAAATATGTATTACCTATAACTAAACCCCTTTCTATACAAAGTTCAATCAAAGGGCTCCCATTATCATTTACACCTGGCACCCCAAACTTACCTACTACACCCTCTCTGCATGTTTCTCCCACTTTAGCATTTAGGTCCCCTACCACAATTACTCTCTCATTTGGTTCAAAAGTTCCTATACATTCGCTTAACATCTCCCAAAATCTCTCTCTCTCCTCTACACTCCTCTCTTCTCCAGGTGCATACACGCTTATTATGACCCACTTTTCGCATCCGACCCTTATTTTAATCCACATAATCCTTGAATTTACACATTTATATTCCCTCTTTTCCTTCCATAACTGATCCTTCAACATTATTGCTACCCCTTCCTTAGCTCTAACTCTCTCAGATACTCCTGACTTAATCCCATTTATTTCTCCCCACTGAAACTCGCCTACCCCCTTCAGCTTTGTTTCGCTTAGGGCCAGGACATCCAACTTCTTTTCATTCATAACATCGGCAATCATCTCTTTCTTATCATCCGCACTACATCCACGCACATTCAGACAACCCAATTTTATAAAGTTTTTCTTCTTCTCGTTTTTAGTAGATTTGTACAGGAGAAGGGGTTACTAGCCCATTGCTCCCGGCATCTTAGTCGCCTCATACGACACGCATGGCTTACGGAGGAAAGATTCTTTTCCACTTCCCCATGGACAATAGAGAAAATAAAAGGAACAAGAGCTATTAAGAAAAAGAAGAAAAACCTAGATGTGTGTATGTATATATATGCATGTGTATGCCAGTGTAGTGTGACCTAAAGTGTAAGTAGAAGTAGCTAGATATACCTGTTATCCAGCGTGTTTATGAGACAGAAAAAAGACACCAGCAATCCTACCATCATGTAAAACAGTTTCAGGTTTCTGTTTCACAGTCACCTGGCAGGACGGTAGTACCTCCCTGGGTGGTTGCTGTCTACCAACCTACTACCTATTTTTTAAATGCTTTTTTAAGTGTATTTTTGGGGGTGTAAAAGGACTAGTCTACTTTACATTATTCCTTATGGGGATAAATTCGTTTGGTAATGGCACTTGAACAGCATTCTGGAACGAAAAAATAACGAAAACCGGGGGTCCACTGTATTTCATAAGAAAAAATACCTTTTTTTTTTAATTCTTGGACCCTGTGGAGAATTTTCAGATTGGGGGTTTGGACCCTAAAAGGGTTAAAACAGCAACTTTGTGGTGTATTTTTATATGGTTTTTATGGTTGTATTCTTAGTTTCTTGGTCTCATTTGAAAGAACAGAAGAAATATTACAGAAACAGAGTTTATTTTGATTGGTTTCAGGACAGAATATTTGATATTGAGCTCAAAAACTTTTTCTTATTTTCAGCCAAAATTTGTTGACAGCATATCACCCACTCTCTCATTTGCTCTTCTTCTACATTCCTTCACCACTCTCTTAGCCTCTCTTTCTCTCCATATAATCCTTCATCCTTATATAACTTTTACTTTGTAAAAACCTTTCAAATGCTATTTTTTTTCTCTCTCTCTTTCTACACTTTTTCCTCAAGATTCCACCAGTTGCTCCTCTTTGTCCCTCCACCCACCCTCCTAAATCATCACTAACACTAAATCCTTAAATCTACCCTATACCTCTTCAATCTCATTGCCTATGCTCTCACTAGAACATCTTCCTTCCAACAGTTGCTTATACTTACCCTAACTGCCACCTTTAGTTTATAAACCTTCACCTCTCTCTCTTACTTTCTGATACCATTTTTCTTGTGCCCCATCTACCTTTTACTCTCATTGTAGCTATGACTAAAAAATGATCTGATATACCTGTTGCCGCTCTATACACATACACATCTTTGTATCCACCAATACATAGTCCAACAAACTACTGTCATTATGCCCTATATCATATCTCTTAAAACATGTATTACCTATCACCAAACCTCTTTTTATACAAAGTTCAATCAAAGGCCCCCCATTATCATTTACCCCAGGTACCCCAAACTTACCTATCACACCCTCTATAACCGTTTCTCCCACTTTTTTTAATCAAGTCCCCTACCACAATTACTTTCACTTGGTTCAAAACTCCCTAAACACTCGCTTAACATCTCCCAAAATTTCTCTCTTTCCTCTCCAGGTGTATAAACACTTATTATTACACACTTCTCGCATCTGATCCTTATTTTAATGTACATAATCTTTGAATTTATACATTTATATTCCCACTTTTATAATAATAATAATAATATTTTTATTTTGTTGCATGTTACAAGTATACATAGTTATTGGTAGTTACAATTATAAAACTGTAATGCAAGGAGAGCCACTGGCATGCCATGGCATTAGGGGCAGCTTATTCTAAAGACTTATTCACTAAGTACTTAATACTAGAGAAATTGATTGAGTTTATTCTAGTTATATATTATTTCAAATTACAATATGATTATACATACTATTAACCCTTAAACGGTCCACACGTATATTTACGTTAGCACTGCTACTGCCCCAAACGTATATATACGTTTTTTTTTTACATGCTTTCTTATGGGGAAAATCAAGGTCGGGGCAGTAGCAGTGCTAACGTAAATATACGTGTGGACCGTTTAAGGGTTAAAAAGACAATACTAGAGAAATTGGTTGAGTTTATTCTAGTTGTATATTTTATTTCAAGTTACAATATGTTGATGATATACTAGTAAAATAACAATACTAGAGAAATTTATTGAGTTTATTCTAGTTATATATTTTATTTCAAATTAACAAAATGATGATACAGTGGACCCTCGCCATTCGAACACTACAAAACTCACCCTTTTATGTAAGTTTATTTTTGTAAGTGCTTTTATAAGTGTATTTTTGGGGGGTCTGAAATGGACTAATCTAATTATATCATTCCTTATGGGAATAAATTCGTTTGGTAACAGCACTTGAACAGCATTCTGGAATGAAGGTGAGTTTTGGAGTGTTCGAATAGCGAGGGTCCACTGTACTATACTATTTTAAATGACAATATGATGATATGAAATTGCAACAAGTGTTAAGGAGGATGACAATATAAAACTGAGATTATCTTAAGTAAAATAACATTGGGTTTGAAAGTTTGTTACAGTATGAGTATTTAGTATAGGGTGAGTAGGTGATTTTTGAGAAGAGTCTTGAATTGATTTTCCGACAAGGTTAACTTAATATTTACTGGTAATGAATTCCAGATTCTGGGGCCCTTTATGTGCATAGAATTTTTACATTGGTTAGTATGGACTCGGGGTATGTCAAATAGTGATCTGTGTCTTGTGTCGTGGTCGTGGGACCTATTAAAGTTGTTGAAGAGAATTTTGAGCGGAGGGTTGATATTAGCATGTAGAGTTTTTTGTATGTAGAAGGCACATGAATAGGTATGAATATTTTTTATGGTGAGTAGTTTTAAAGTTTTGAATATAGGTGGAGTATGCTGTCTAGAGTGGGAATTTGTTATCATCCTGACTGCAGCCTTTTGCTGGGTTATGAGTGGTCTAAGGTGATTTAATGTTGTTGAGCCCCATGCACAGATTCCATAGGTGAGATAAGGGTAGATAAGAGAATGATATAGTGCAATGAGAGCTGGTTGTGGCACATAATAGCATATCTTTGATAATATACCTACTGTCTTTGAGATTTTCTTGGAAATTTGTTGTATGTGTGTTTGGAATTTAAGACTACTGTCAAGGTGGATTCCTAGGAATTTTCCCTCTGTGAGTCTTGTGATGGGTGAACCATTGAGTGTTATGTTAAGTGGAACATTTGTGGCTTTGTTTCCAAACTGAATGAAGTAGGTCTTGTCAGTATTGAGAGTAAGCTTATTTGTCTTCATCCATGTTGATATTTTCTGTAATTCGGCATTAACAGTGTTGGCTAGTATGACTGGATTTGGGTGAGAGAAGACATATGTTGTGTCATCTGCAAATAATATGGGTTTGAGTAGTTGTGATGCATTCGGTAGGTTGTTTATGTAAATGAGGAATAGGAGTGGCCCCAGGACACTTCCTTGAGGGACTCCGACTGTAATTTGTTGTGTGGAAGAGTTCTCTCCATTTGTGTACACGTACTGGCTTCTGTTGCTAAGGTACGACTTTAGGTAGTTGAGTGGGTGCCCCCTAATACCATAGTGCGCTAATTTTGTGAGCAATAAATCATGGTCAACTGTATCAAATGCTTTGCATAGGTCTATGAAGATTCCCAGTGGGACTTCTTTCTTCTCAAGTGCGGTGTATATTAACTCTAACGTGTGTTATAGCATCGTTTGTGCTCTTGTTAGTCCTCAATCCAAATTGAGAGGGGTTGAGTACATTGTGTAAGACGAGGTAGGAATAGATTTGTCTATTAATTAATTTTTCGAAGATTTTAGAAAGCAGTGGTAAATTTGAGATTGGTCTATAATTATTCAAGTCAGTTTGGTCACCTCCTTTGTGGATCGGGGTGACCCTAGCTATTTTGAGAATTGATGGGAAGGTAGAAGATTCATTGGATTTATTGAATAATGCTGCTATAATTGGTGACAGTACCTGATCCTTCAACATTATTGCTACACCTTCCTTAGCGCTAAGTCTCTCAGATACTCCTGACCTAATCCCATTTATTTCTTCCCACTGAAACTCCCCTACCCCTTTCAGCTTTGTTCTGCTTAGAGGAAGGACATCCAACTTCTTTTCATTCATAACACTGGCAATCATCACTTTATGATCTGCACTACATCCACACATATTTAAACATCCCATTTTTATAAAGTTTTCTTATTATTTATAGTAATTCATACAGGAGTTATTAGCCCAATGCTCCTGGCACTTTAATCGCATCTTACGACATGCGTGACTTACAGAGGAAAGATTCTTTTCTACTACCCCAGAGAGACGAAAGAAAATAAATATAAATAAGAACAAGAACTATTAAGAAAATAGAAGAAAAGTCAGATTTGTGTGTATAAACATAAATGTGTACATGAATGTGTATTGTGACCTTAGTGTATGTAAAAGTAACAAGATGTACCTGTTTTCTTGCGTGTTTATGAAACAGAGAGAAAAAAACACCAGCAATCCTACCATTGTGTAAAACAATTACGGGTTTTTATTTCACATGCATTTGACAGGATGGTAGTACCTCCTTTGGCAGGATGGTAGTACCTCCCTTGGCAGGATGGCAGTACCTCCCTTGGCAGGATGGTAGTACCTCCCTTGGCAGGATGGTAGTACCTCCCTTGGCAGGATGGTAGTACCTCCCTGGGTGGTTGTTGTCTATCAACTTACTACACTAGTATTTAGCTAAATCCCAGAAAACACTTCCATAGCTGCATAATTAATCCCTGAGATTGCAGTCTCTAAAACTAAAGATAGAGAAATAATATGCTCATTACAAGAAGGAATCCTTACATAGATACTATCAATTAGTTGCATTGCTACAATTAATAAATTATTATGTTCAACTTAAATTCAAACTTTATAACTTAGATACACAATTATACTTATTTTATAAATTATCAACCATAATTTTTTACCATGTAGTCTACTATTAAATAGTCCTAAGAATGCCCGCAATGCATAGCATATTAGGGGCTTTTGGCATGTACAGTGGTACCTCGACTTACGTTGTTATCACCTTACGTTATATTCGATATCCGTTACTTATAACGTAAGAAATTTGTATGCGACATCCGTTGTTTGATTCGTCTTACGCCTTTCGTACCGGACCTGTTCGCTTGGAGCCCAGCTGAGCGCGCACTCCAGGGAGCGTCAGTGTGCTAGTGTTTACAAGCGAGAGCGACCACCCACCCACACCCACGCATTCATACCAGTATATTGTCATTATTCCACTGTTTTTAGTGCTTGCAACTGCTAAATAAGCTACCATGGGTCCAAGGAAAGATCCTAGTGCTAAGCCTGTGGCAAAGAGGAACAGAAATATATTTACGATAGAAATGAAGAAGGAGATAATAGAAAAATATGAAAGTGGAGTGCGTATCAGTGAGCTGGCCAGGCTGTATGGTAAACCCTATTCTACCATCTCTACCATTGTGGATAAGAAATATTTAAGTAAAATCAAGGAAGCAGTTGTTGCAAAGGTGCATCTGTGATCACAAAACACAGACCACAAGTGCTGGAAAATGTGGAAAGGTTGTTGTTGGTGTGGATCAACGAGAAACAGTTAGCAGGAGATACTGTTTCGGAGGGAATAATATGTGAAAAGCAAGGCAGTTGCATGATGATCTCCTTAAGAAAATGCCTGCAACGAGTGAAGTGAGCGAATTTAAAGCCAGCAGAGGCTGGTTTCAAAATTTAAGAAGCGTACTGGCATACATAGTGTTGTGAGGCATGGTGAGGGAGCCAGTTGTGACAAAAGTGCGGCTGAAAAATATGTGCCTGAATTCCAGGAGTACCTAGAGGCTGAACAATTCCTCCCCCAACAAGTGTTTAATTGTGATGAAACAGGCCTGTTTTGGAAGAAAATGCCCAACAGGACCTACATTACTCAGGAGGAAAAGGCACAGCCAGGACATAAGCCTATGAAAGACAGGCTAACTTTGATGCTGTGTGCCAATGCCAGTGGTGATTGCAAAGTGAAGCCTTTACTGGTGTATCTTTTGAAAATCCCCGAGTGTTTGGCAGATGCGGTGTCAGCAAGTCTAACTTGTGTGTGATGTGGAAGTCTAACAAAAGGCTTGGGTCACAAAGGACATTTTCTTAGATTGGTTCAATGAAGTGTTTGGCCCCAGTGTGAAGAAATATCTCGAGGAAAATAATTTGCCACTTAAGTGCCTCCTGATAATGGACAATGCTCCTTGTCATCCTCCAAACTTGGTAGAGAAAATTGTGGAGGAGTTTAAATTCATCAAAGTGAAGTTCTTGCCCCTAATACCACTCCTCTCCTCCAGCCCATGGACCAGCAGGTCATTTCCAACTTTAAAAACTCTATACCAAAGCAATGTTTCAAAAGTGCTTTGATGTGACCACAGACATGAACATAACCCTAAGAGAATTTTGGAAAACATTTCCATATGCTGCATTGTGTACACCTTATAGGTAAGGCTTGGGAGGGAGTGACTACCAGGACTTTGAACTCTGCCTGAGAAAATTGTGGCCAGACTGTGTCCTAGAGAGGGATTTTGAAGGTTTTGGGGCTGAGCCTCAGAACCCTGAGCCTGAGCCTGAGCCTGTTTTGGAAGAAATTGTGGAATTGGGCAAGTCTTTGGGGTTAGAGGTGAGTGGTGAGGATGTGGAACAGTTGGTGGAGGAGCACAAGGAAGAGCTAACCACTGAAGATCTGCAAGAGCTTCAACAGCAACTGGAACAAGAAAGCAGAGGTCAGGACAATGGTTCAGAGGAGGAGGAGGAGGTGGAACAAAAATGGAAGAATGTGCCTTCTTCAAGGATTAGGGAGATCTGTGCCAAATGGAGTGATGTGCAAGCATTTATGGATGAATATCACCCTAACCATGCTGTTGCAGGCCGTGCTGGCAACCTGTACAATGACACTGTGGTGTCCCACTTCAGGGATGTTTTAAAGAATCGCCAGACACAGATCTCCCTGGACAAATTTGTTGTTAGAAAGAGGTCCAGTGACTCTCAAGCTGGTCCTAGTGGCATTCAAAGAAAAAGGGAAGTAACCCCAGAAAAGGACTTGGTACCTGCAGTGTTAATGGAAGGGGATTCCCCTTCCAAACACTAGCATACTACTCCACCTTCTCCCCTCCTCACTTCCTCCACACATCAACAACTCTTCAATAAATGTAAGTGACATGTTATTGTACAATAGTATGTATTTGCATGTGTATTTATGTATTCTTTATTCAATTATTTATTATTTAATGTCCAAAAGTTCTAAAAAATATTTTATTTAACTACTTTTGGAAGTCTTGGACGGATTAAATTTATTTCCATTATTTCTTATGGGGAAAATTGATTCGTGTTACGTTTGTTTCGTCTTAAGAAATGACCTCTCTGACGGATTAAAAACGTAAGTCGAGGTACCACTGTACATCTCATTTATACCTATGTATCATGTCTACCTAACTATGTATCATGTCTAAATAAACTATTATTCTATTATTATTATTATTATTATTATTATTATTATTATTATTATTATAGTAAACCCTTTTAAGCCACATGATCATCTCTTACATTTTCAATATGTTCAACTTAAATTCAAACTTTATAACTTAGATACACAATTATACTTATTTTATAAATTATCATCCATAATTTTTTACCATGTAGTCTACTATTAAATAGTCCTAAGAATGCCCGCAATGCATAGCATATTAGGGGCTTTTGGCATGTACATCTCATTTATACCTATGTATCATGTCTACCTAACTATGTATCATGTCTAAATAAACTATTATTCTATTATTATTATTATTATTATTATTATTATTATTATTATAGTAAACCCTTTTAAGCCACATGATCATCTCTTACATTTTCAATATTCTGCTATTTTAAATTTACTTTTCCATTTCCAACAGTGGCTCACCATTACATTGGTGCCAGAGTGGAAATTGTTTACATTGGTGGTGAGCATTGGTAGGGAGGCTGGAGGGCCTCTACTATGTACTAGGCAAGCCAGTGTTTTAGTAGTACAGGGGACAGTGGGGGAAGGACGAAGGGTGTCAGGGAGGAAGAGGAAACATAAATAAACAACGTCCCACACAGATCGTTGTATCTGGAAACATATTGTTTGACTGTCACTCAGTGATGATCACTGTGTTATTCCTTCCATTAATCATCCCATCTTGTTACATGATAATAATCATAAGCATCCAAAAGAAGTGCAAGTGATGCTGGTGAATTAATGAAGAAAATTAATCATGTAACTATGCTTATTTAACCCTTTAAGGGTCGAGAGGCCCTCTCCCAAACTCGTTCTCAGGGTCGAAAAAAAAAAATTCTTATGAAATGACAGGTTTTTTTTTCTAATTGTTATAGGCTAAAAAAAGAATTTTTGCGATCAATACTTACCGAGATATGGAGGCGTGAAGTTGACAGAAATTGAACCGCTTACAGCAGCATTGCCGACTGCCGGTCACCCGGTAAGAGTTTATTTTTTTTTTCTACTTTTTTCTTTTTTTTCAAGTAACTTTTATGGCTTGTGAGACCAACATAAGGCATATTGTATATATATTTACTCGTTGTATACTTCACAATAACCACACAAACAGTTATTATATTATTTACAAAACATATTTACACAAACCAACAATATACAGTGGACCCCAGGTGTTCGTGATGCTACAAAATCGCCCTTTTATGTAAGTTTATTATTGTAAATGCTTTTGTAAGTGTATTTTTGGGGGTCTAAAAGGACTAGTCTAATTTACATTATTCCTTATGGGCATAAATTCGTTTGGTAATGGCACTTGAACAGCATTCTGGAACGAAAAAATCACGAACACCGGGGGTCCACTGTAAAATGTTGTTTATAACTATTTTTCTATATTATATATACGTACACATATAGAGGCACTGGACATGTTCCTAGAAGTTCTGCAGCCTGTGGAAGTCTTTGAAACATGGTGCCATGCACAGTGGTGTTTTACACTCCTCACACATAAAACGAGTGTCTCTGCGTTTTTGTGGGCGTTTTTTTGTATGTGCACAGACATAACACCTCTTCTGAGCCTTTTTCTTCAAAGCAGTAGCAGGCAGTTTTGTTAGGAAGTGATCACCAGGCCTCAGACGAGAGAGTAGTTGTCGATCAGTTCGTGGGCGGTTTTCTATTGCAGGTGTTGTTACTTGGTACTTAGTGATTATTTGTCTGATCACAGACAAACAAAATTCGCCATATGGTGGTTTGTTTCTGGTCCTCATCTTATACATATTATAAGCATTGAGCATGGAAATGTCCAGAAGATGGAAAAAGAGTTTTATGTACCACTTATGACTCTTGCGAACAATATCAGCTAACCCAATCTGCATGTCACATTTGTCCACTGAACGCATATTAAGGGTGTAGTCCATCAGAGCTGCAGGTTTTAGAATGGGTTCATTGGTCTCTCTATTCTGCCTGCCACTGTCTGTCATTTCATTTCGGTGAAATGATGACAACAGTATGACATCTCGTTTGTCATGCCACCGAAATGCCATGATGTCATTGGCAGCAAATGCCTGCACCTCACCTCTACGAGTGTCTGCGTTGAACCTAGGCATATGCTTACGATTTGCACGCACTGTACCGCACACATCTGTCATGTTCACTCGCAAAAAATCACTGAGTAAGGGGCTTGTGTACCAGTTATCAGTATATAATATATGCCCCTTACCAAGATATGGTTCCATCATTGTTCTAACCACATCACCAGAGATACCCAATAACTTCCTGGTATCTTGCAATGTATTACTTCCAGTGTACACAATAATATCCAATACAAGACCACTGTAGCAATCACAAAGCACAAACAACTTTTTACCAAAGCTTTTCCTCTTGCTTGGTATATACTGCTTGAACGACAGTCTACCTTTGAACAAAATCAAAGACTCATCAATAACAAGCTTCCTGAAGGGATAAAAATACATATTGAATTTCTGTTTCAGATACACAAACACATTCCTAATCTTATATAACCTGTCTTTTCTGTCAGGCCTGGTTTTGTCTGAGAAGTATAGCATACGTAATAGTAGCACAAATCGATTCACTGATAATATATCACTGAAACCTGGGGTTGCAATCAGGCGGTCTGTCGACCAGTATGATTTGACACTGTGCTTATACACATGTGGCATAAGCATTACTGTGGCAAAGAAAAGATACATCTCAGCCACAGTTGTCTCTTTCCACTTGTGTAGGCGTGATTTTAGTGAAAGTATAGTGTTTGCCATGGTGTAATCGAAGTATGTGTTGCTTTCCCTGACAATAATTTCCATCAGGGGTTCGTCAATGAATAACTCGAAACATTCCAGTTCAGTGGTATTGTTCCCAAGTGTACAAGATGGCAATATTCCACTTTGACTTTCATCAAAGTGATGGGGATTGGGAACAAAATTGGCAACTTGCTGCCAATCCCAGATGCGGTCTGCTGGTGGGTACTGGATACTGACAGGTGGTTGTGGTTGTGGAGGTTGTGGTTGTGGAGGTTGGTGTGGTGGGTGGGTGGTTGAGGGTGGCCTTTGTTGTAGTTCAGCTGAGTCAGTGGCGTGGGTAGCAGCATGGCCCACTGCTGGTGCCTCATGGCTGGCACCACTATAACCACTACCATCTGATGCCGCATGCACATTTTTCATCCCAATTGCAACAATATTATCTTCATTTTCAGTATCTGTTCCTGTTGTAGAGTCACGGGATGTACTCTGAGATGTACTCCTTACCCTTGGAATAGCATGTGGCACACTACCAGAGCGCATATAGCGTCGTATATCCTGACGCTTCACTGGAGAATATTCCACTTCACTCTCGCTACTGGAACTGTTTTCAAGAGCTTGGAGATCATATTCACTATCACTATCATCACCACTGCTCACTTCTGAGTCCTGGACATGGGAAAATATGAATTTCCTCTTTCGTTCTGGTACAACTGGACGTGAACAAGACGCCCCAGCACCAGAGGTGGAAGGTTGTAGGTCATCTGGGTTTTCCTCACTATTACCGTTATTATAGTCATTAGTTTTGGTCACAGACTCCTCAAAACCTTGAAAGTCATCATCACTGACACTTCCATCTGTGTTTGAACTGTCACTTGGGAACAAAAGTGTCCCAATTCGCCAAGGAGTGGGGAGTTTCTTACTGTGAGGCATGGTAAAAAAGGCGTACTAAAATGGTGTTCCCACAGTGCACCACTAGGTCCCCAATTTTTTTTCCTACTGTGCACACTGACCACGCAGATCCATTCTCTCACATGTAGGCCTACCAGCTTTTTCCTGCTTGATTTGAAGGCGCTAGAATTTATACGTACTAGCACAGCACCAACCCTGAAAGGGTTAAAAAACTGGATGTATTTGAAATGTTGAAGGATGGTTCTTGTATCATGGGGACGGCACAAGTGTTTGGTATTCACCTATATACGACTGCAGGGTTGGTCATAGCTCCTGGCCTCACCAGAAGCTATGACTCAATCAATGATTTGTTCAATTCAAGACAATATGGGAAGATAAAGACTTGCACAATAATTAATCCTCAATGTGACATGGTGAAATGAATAAGAAATAGATTATTACAGCTAAACAAAGAAGAAAGTTTGCTAAATATGTGAAAAATAAAGATATACAGTATATTCATTTTGATGGCCTTATTATTAGGAAAAAAAAGCCTTGTCAAACTATAAAACAGTGTGTGAGAAGGAAGGAAAGTTTGAGAATCAGTCCACATTTAATTCTGGATGCTTTAACTGCTATAGAATGTGCAGTGTGTGGAACAATATAAAATTACGTGGGATGATCGTGCTCCAAGAAAACAATTCCCCGCTGAAATAGCAAAAATTATTTCTGAAAGTGGCTACAAACAGGAGCAGATGAAGAATAAAATGGCACGATACCGTGACTGGAACAATACACAAATAACACGCACATATGAAAAAGGAACTTATGATGAAGTTTCGGTCAGACTGAAATGTCATGTTTCTTTCTTGTGTATGTGGGGTATTTGTATACTGAACAGGCGTTTAATGCTGATGAAATATGATTGTTCTGGATAATGCCGTGTAGAATATACTTCGCCAAGCAAGAGAAAACTGCCCCTGGGTTCCTTACAACAATTAACCTCGATAAATGTTATGCAGAATGTATTAATACACTACTCAGCTCTTTTGCATTCATTGTAATTCCTAAATTTGTTATGACCACTTAAGAGGCAATCAATTAGTTATTGACTTATTAGTTTTAAGTTTGCCTGAAATGCTCTGCATACTAAGAGGGTTTCAGCATGCACAAATGCCATCCACCTCGGTACAAACACTATCATGCTGAAATAATCTGAATCTGAAGACCACAAAAGATGGTTCAGCTTACTTCTTCACAGTAATGCACCAGGCGACTTTATATGTGAATCCATTATTGTTGATTGCACCAAGAATCCCAGAGCTTTAAAGGGTAGACATGAAGGGAGGTCTTCAAGTACCATTCACATTATGACTCACAAAATCGAAATGACACAATTGGAAACAATCACAGTACCGGTGGGGACTGAACTTGACACAAGCAAGTCGCTTGCCACAAGCTCAATCCCCACCCTTACTGTGGTCCATTCACATTAATCTTATTTACATGGCACAGTTATAAGTCCAAACGGCAAAGTACAGTACTGTATGAAACTCTTATGGATTGGGAAAAAAGCATACTGTTTGGAATCAGGAGTAAAAGAACTTGGTGATAGGCCTGACTTATGTCCAATTCAGAAAAGGAGTGAGTCAAAAAATTTGTGGTCGTCTTCAGAAACTGGCACGGGTCCTGAATCTCAATTAGTTGTTACATTAAGACTTCTCAAGTCATGCAGTTCTGTATGAATTATCTGTTTATTAATCATAACTACTGGAGAGTAAGATACATGTGCGACAGTTGGCAATCTTTATTGTTAATTAAAAAGTTTTGCCTACATAGCAGGCTTCTTCACTCATGGTAGAAACATTGGGCGTGTTTCTTTAAACCTGTTGTCTATGTTCACCCATCAGTAAAGTGGGTACCTGGGTGTTAGTCGACTGGTGTAGATCGCATCCTGGGACTGACCTAATTTGCAGGAAATGCTAAGCATAACAAGCGGCTTTCTATATAGTAGTATGTCATTGATGTCAGCTATGGTCTGTATACCTTGTACATGTACTTCTAGTAAATAAAGATATTATTATATTATTATTATATTACAGGTAGCAGGTGTAGATATCCAACTGCTGCACATGTGCCTTACTCTTCAACTTGTTGATATTATATATCATTTTCAACATTACTGGAAAACAATAAAAAAAATGGATAGTTCAATGATCTTAAGTGAAGAACTTTGTCAACTTTTTAATCACAGACAAACTTGTAATGTGACCAGCTACTGGGTACATCTTTTAATAACCTTTATATTACAGTGGTACCCCGAGTTTTGACCATAATTCGTTCCAGAAGGCTGTTCAAGTGCCGTTTCCAAACGAATTTGTTCCCATAAGGAATAATGTAAATTAGATTAGTCCATTTCAGACCCCCAAAAATACACTTACAAAAGCACATACAATAATACACTTACATAATTGTTAGAGATGGGAGCTGTACGAAACTCGGGTACCACTGTAATTCAGTTTTAAATTCAACTGAGTTGGTTCTATTTGGGATTTCTGAAAATACATTAGAAAACTGTAAAAACTAACTGCTTAACTTAGACCTTTGATATGATGTGTGTGATTCACCGATGTAGTGCCGACCCGGGTCTTGGACCTTATGATCTCAGGACACCTGGTTAATATTGACATCAGACGGCCTTGCGGTTGCATGCAGAGTAATACATTTGGACCATCATCTAAGTTTGGATCTGAAAAATTACAGTTTATTATACATACATTAACCTCATGGATAATATTATCTGGTATCCTGCTAAAATGTTCAGATAAAAATATTAAACCTGAGGGATATTTCTTGAGCACAGCTGACCCTTATGTGAGCTGGCAGGAATGTTCCTGAAAATGGCATCTTACACAAGAATGTGTAATGTAAATCTAGGGCAAAAACCACATCCAGTACTGAGGTCCCTTGCTTAAATGAGATGGGTTACACAGATGACAGCAAAGAAATGAGTGAGATACTGAAGTCACAATATGACTAAGCATTTAGTGAGCCATTAATCAGACTAAGAGTCAATTATCACATGACTTTGAAAAAGCAATAAATGACGTGCCCATGCACTCTGCTCCAGGCTCAGACTCATGGAACTCCATGTTCATCAAGAACTGCAAGTAACACGTGCATTAACTATTCTATGGAGGAACATGGACACAGGAGTCATCCACAGTCACTAAAAACAACAGACATAGCCCCACCCCACAAAGGTGGCAGTAAAGCAATTGCAAAGAATTAAAGAATTACAGACCGATTGCACTAATGTCCCACATCATAAAAATCATGGAAAGGGTTCTAAGAAGCAGGACTGGCAACCACTTGCCCAAAATTGCACAACCTAGGGAAGCATGGGTTACAGAGTGTCACTCCTGCCTCTCACAGCTACTGGATCACTATGACATGGCCTTGGATGCATTGGAGAACAACCAAAATGCAGATGTAGTATACTCAGACTTTGAGAAAGCCTTCAACAATTGTGTGATAAAAGAATAACTGGAAAAGTAGGTAGAAGGATCTATAACTTCCTAACAAATAGAACACAAGGAGTAATAGTAAACAGAGTAAAGTCAGAGGCAGCTACAGTGGAGCTTTTGGTCATCTGACCGAGACCTTCCACTGACTGCACTAGCAGGGCAACCTAAACACCCTATAAAACTGTCGAGCTATAACATGTCATGAACAAAACTGTCAAGGCATAACATGTCATGAACAAAACTGTCAAGGTATAACATGTCATGAACAAAACTGTCAAGGTATAACATGTCATGAACAAAATTGTTGAGGTATAAATTGTCAGGAATAAATTTTTATTATAATCAAGTGGAAAGCGCTAAATCCATAGGAGGGATGTGGAAGGTATTCAGGCTTAATTCAGGGAAATGGAGTACATATCCAATTCCCTAGATCAAGAGCCCCTCACCAGCATCAAGGAACCTTCCTTGGGGGTGTCAGGAATAAAACCATCGATGTAAAAATTGTCGTGAATAAAACTGTCAAAACATAACTTGTCATGTATAAAGTGCCCAAGAGCTGGAGTCTGCACAACACTGGTCCAGTTAACAAGTTTTACTCAGGTTCACACTGAACTTTTAAAGAGTATTAAATACAGCGGTTACAATAAGCACGTACAGACATATATGGCTGCTAAATTATGTTGATTTATAATGATAATCTAAGAAATAAATAATGTTATTGTGTTATTATAGTGTTATAACATTGTTATAGTGTTATAAATAACATTGTTATAGTGTTATAAATAACATTGTTATAGTGTTATAAATAACATTGTTATAGTGTTATAAATAACATTGTTATAGTGTTATAAATAACATTGTTATAGTGTTATAAATAACATTGTTATAGTGTTATAAATAACACTGTTATTGAGTTATAAATGTTATAGTGTTATAACAACATAGAAATAGTGCTGTAAATAACATTATAGTGTTATAAATAATGTTATTAATTATAATAGTGTTATAACGTTAGTGCCCCGTGGCCTGGTGGCAAAAGCTCTCGCTTCACACGGTGAGGGTGAAGATCCGGGTTCAATTCCCGGCGAAGGGGTGGAAACATTGGGCGTGTTTCCTTACACCGGTTGTCTATGTTCACCTATCAGTAAACTGGGTACCTGGGTGTTAGTGGACAGGTGTGGGTGGCATCCTGGGTGTTAGTGGACTAGTGTGGGTGGCATCCTGGGTGTTAGTGGACTAGTGTGGGTCGCATCCTGGGTGTTACTGCACTGGTGTGGGTTTCATCCTGGGTGTTAGTGGACTGGTGTGGGTCGCATCCTGGGTGTTAGTGGACTGTGTGAGTCACATCCTGGGTTAGTGGACTGGTGTGGGTCGCATCCTGGGTGTTATTATTAACGTTATTATAGTGTTATAACGTTATATTATAAATAACGTTGTTATTGTGTTATAAATAACGTTGTTATAATGTTATAAATAAATGAGATTAACCTGAGAAAGCTACCCACTCATTAACCCACTCCAGCTCCTGGTCCCTGATCCCCTTATTAATAAATACTATGTTAGTTGTACACTTTAGTGCTAGCTGATCCACTTTTGTCAACTTACTCTTCTCGCCAGAGTGAAAAATACTTCCACCAAAACAAGAGAAATATCTGGTCTTCTTCTTCTTCTTCGTTGGGGTTTTATTGGGCCACTGACAGCCTAAGCCGTATCGAGCCCGACTTCTCGATGGTACGAGGAAGATTTGGTGCCCAAGGCTGGGCGATGAAAGAAAGGGAACAAAAGTTCCTTTGTAAATAGATAGAAACTTGAAAGTTTCCGATTAGGTCCGGTGGACCCCCTTGCCAAGGCCCAGCAAAGCGGGACCCCCACACCCCCACCTGAGAACAGTAACCGTCTTCCCACCAAAGACCGTTAAATAATTATCCGCAGAGCGGAAAAAAATGGAGCTGGCTAAAAGTAAGCCGATGAACAGGTGCCCCTCCTGTAGAGTGCCCGGCGGCCAAAATAGATGAGAACAAACGTCGCAGCGGTCTTCTGCGACAGCCTTCGTCGGGTGTGGACGTCTCTCTCTCGCCTGAGTATCAGTGACAAATTTCCCCCGTTCTCTGGTCTTTACACACACAACCCGCACATATAAAAGAGAGGAGCTTACGACGACGTTTCGGCCCGACTTATCTGGTCTTTCTTTCCTTGTTGTTGTTGTTGTTGTTGTTGCAATGGGTTACAGGGCCACTGACTCCCGCGCCGTATCGACTCCGACCTTCCTGTGTCCCGGGAAACGAACCTCCGTCAAAGTGGGAGTATTTGTTCATGATTGTACCCGTGTATGGACATGTTCATGATTCATTACCTTTGTAACTTGTCATGATTGTGACCATCTCTACCTGGAGCTCATTACTTTTGTAACATGGTCATGATTGTGACCAGATCTAGTTCATTACATTTGTAACTTGTCATAATTGTGACCAGCTCTACCTGGAGCTCATTACCTTTGTAACTTGGTCATGATTGTAACCAGAGCTAGTTCATTTCCTTCGTAACTTGTCATGATTGTGACCAGCTCTACCTGGAGCTCATTACCTTTGTAACTTGGTCATGATTGTGACTGTAAGGGGTTGGGAGCAGTAGGAGGATTAAATACTATGTTTGGTTGGTTCAGTCATTTATAATTGTTTGTTATTGTTGTTTTTGTTATGGAGCGGCCATAGAGAGTACATTGTTATTGTTACTCTATCTTTTATTAATAATAATATAATAATAATAATATTTTTATTTCGTTGCAAGTTACAAGTTATTTTTTTTTTTTTATTAACACATCGGCCGATTCCCACCAAGGCAGGGTGGCCCGAAAAAGAAAAACTTTCATCATCATTCACTCCATCACTGTCTTGCCAGAAGGGTGCTTTACACTACAGTTATAAAACTGCAACATTTACACCCCTCCTTCAGAGTGCCGGCACTGTACTTCCCATCTCCAGAACTCAAGTCCGGCCTGCCGGTTTCCCTGAATCCCTTCATAAATGTTACTTTGCTCACACTCCAACAGCACGTCAAGTATTAAAAACCATATGCCTCCATTCACTCCTATCAAATACGCTCACACATGCTTGCTGGAAATCCAAGCCCCTCGCACACAAAACTTCCTTTACCCCCTCCCTCCAACCTTTCCTAGGCCGACCCCTACCCCGCCTTCCCTCCACTACAGATTTATACACTCTCGAAGTCACTCTGTCTCGTTCCATTCTCTCTACATGTCCAAACCACCTCAACAACCCCTCCTCAGCTCTCTGGACAATCGTTTTGGTAATCCCGCACCTCCTCCTAATTTCCAAACTCCGAATTCTCTGCATTATATTCACACCACACATTGACCTCAGACATGACATCTCCACTGCCTCCAGCCTTCTCCTCGTTGCAACATTCATCACCCATGCTTCACACCCATATAAGAGCGTTGGTATAACTATACTCTCATACATTCCCTCTTTACTTCCATGGACAAGGTTCTTTGTCTCCACAGACTCCAAGTGCTCCACTCACCCTTTTCCCTCATCAATTCTATGATTCACCTCATCCTTCATAGACCCATCCGCTGACATGTCCACTCCCAAATATCTGAATACATTCACCTCCTCCATACTCTCTCCCTCCAATCTGATATCCAATCTTTCGTCACCTATTCTTTTTGTTATCCTCATCACCTTACTCTTTCCTATATTCACTTTCAATTTTCTTCTTTTACACACCCTACCAAATTCATCCACCAACCTCTGCAGCTTCTCTTCAGAATCTCCCAAAAGCACAGTGTCATCAGCAAAAAGCAACTGTGACAACTCCCACTTTGTATTTGCTTCTTTATCTTTTAGCCCAACACCTCTTGCCAAGACCCTCGCATTCACTTCTCTTACAACCCCATCTATAAATATATTGAAGTATACATATTTATTGGTATACATAGTTATTGGTAGTTACAATTATAAAACTGTAATGCAAGGAGAGCCACTGGCATGCCATGGCATCAGGGGCAGCTTATTCTAAAGACTTATGTATTCACTAAGTACTTAATACTAGAGAAATTTATTGAGTTTATTCTAGTTATATATTATTTCATATTACAATATGATTAAACTATACTATTAAAAAGACAATACTAGATAAATTGGTTGAGTTTATTCTAGTTGTATATTTTATTTCAAGTTACAATATGTTGATGGTATATGTACTAGTAAAATAACAATACTAGAGAAATTTATTGAGTTTCTTCTAGTTATATATTTTATTTCAAATTAACAAAATGATGATACTATAATAATTAAAATGACAATATGATGATATGAAATTGCAACAAGTGTTAAGGAGGATGACAATATAAAACTGAGATTATCTTAAGTAAAATAACATTGGGTTTGAAAGTTTGTTACAGTATGAGTATTTAGTAATGAGACAGGAAAACACGCACCAATAGGGAATACATTAGGGAACACAGTCACAAAAAACAAAGCAAACACAAACCAGGCCTATGCAAATATTATGCATCAATTATGAATCAAAACCTGGTCATCGTGGTTGTATACAAGCCTCCGGATGCAACGTCCCAACAATTCCAGGAACAGCTTCTGAAAATTGACCAATGTCTGGAAAACCTTCCAGCCCCTGCCCCCAACATCTTGCTCCTGGGGGACTTCAACCTAAGGCACCTAAAATGGAGGAATATTGCAAATAATGTGGTAGCAGAGATAACACCAGGAGGAAGCTCAGATGAAAACTCGCACACACACGAGCTTTTAAATCTCTGCACCAAATTCACCTTAAACCAACAAATACTAGAGCCTACAAGATTGGATAATACACTGGACCTCATCTTCACTAACAATGATGATCTGATACGAAATGTCATCATATCAAAAACGATATACTCATATCACAACATAATAGAGGTCCAGACATGCATGAGGGGAGTCCCAGATCAACAAAATGTGATCAGTCGCGAGGGAGCCTTCTCCAATTTCAACTTCCATAACAAAAACATAAGGTGGGACCAAGTAAACCAAATCCTAAATTATATAAACTGGGAAGATAGCCTAAGCATCACGGATCCTAACCTATGTCTAGAACAAATTAACTCTGTGGCACTTGAGGTTTGCTCAAGGCAAATTTCCTTAAGGAAAAGGAGGAGAAGATGTAAACTAGAAAAAGAGAGGCGCTTCCTATACAGGCGAAGGCAAAGAATAACAGAGCGGCTACAAGAGGCCAATATATCTGAAATACGTAGGGAGGCACTGGTCAGAGAAATAGCAAACATCGAATTAAAACTAAAGGAATCTTACAGGAATCAAGAAACGCGGGAAGAACTAAAAGCCATAAATGAAATTGAAAGAAACCCAAAGTATTTCTTTTCTTATGCCAAAACAAAGTCGAGAACAACATCCAGTATTGGGCCCCTACTAAAACGAGATGGGTCTTACACAGATGACAGCAAGGAAATGAGTGAGTTACTAAAGTCCCAGTATGACTCAGCTTTTAGTGAGCCGCTAACTAGACTAAAAGTTGAAGACCTAAATGATTTTTTTATGAGAGTGCCACAGAACCTGGTAGACGCAAGGCTATCTGACATTACCCTGACGCCACATGACTTTGAAAAGGTGATAAATGACATGCCCATGCACTCCGCTCCAGGCCCCGACTCATGGAACTCAGTGTTCATCAAGAACTGCAAGAAGCCCCAATCACGTGCTTTTAACATCCTATGGAGAGGGAGCATGGACACTGGGGTCGTCCCGCAGTTACTAAAAACAACAGACATAGCCCCACTCCACAAAGGCGGCAGTAAAGCAATGGCAAAGAACTACAGACCAATAGCGCTAACATCCCATATCATAAAAATCTTTGAAAGGGTTCTAAGAAGCAAGATTGCCACTCATCTAGATAACCATCAATTACACAACCCAGGGCAGCATGGGTTTAGAGCAGGTCGCTCCTGTCTGTCCCAACTACTGGACCACTACGACAAGGTCCTGGATGATCTAGAGGACAAACAGAATGCAGATGTTATATACAGAGATTTTGCAAAAGCCTTTGATAAGTGTGACCATGGTGTGATAGCACACAAAATGCGTGATAAAGGAATAACAGGAAAAGTTGGTAGATGGATCTATAATTTCCTAACAAGTAGAACACAAAGAGTAGTAGTCAACAGAGTAAAGTCTGAGGTGGCTACGGTGAAAAGCTCTGTTCCACAAGGCACAGTACTCGCTCCCATCCTGTTCCTCATCCTTATATCGGACATAGACAGGGATATCAGCCACAGTGCCGTGTCTTCCTTTGCAGATGACACCCAAATCTGCATGACAGTGTCCACCATTGAAGACACTGCAAGACTCCAAGCAGACATCAACCAAATCTTTAAATGGGCTGCAGAAAACAATATGAAGTTCAATGATAAGAAATTTCAATAACTCCGATATGGAAAACGAGAGGAAATTAAAATCTCATCGGAGTATAAAACAAATTCCAACCACACAATAGAGCGAAAAAATAATGTCAAAGACCTGGGAGTGATCATGACAGAGGATCTCACCTTCAAGGACCATAACACTGTAGCAATCGCATCTGCCAGAAAAATGACAGGATGCATAATGAGAACCTTTAAAACCAGAGATGTCAAGCCCATGTTGACACTTTTCAGGTCGCTTGTTGTAATGAAGCAAATCAGCCCCTCAAGCATTATTTATGTAAGGTGTGATAAATATTAGTTGTGAAAATTTCATGACTGTCCTCACTTATATTTCTTGTCTATATCCTTATCTATTTACCATGTGCATAGTTCTGTAACTCAGGGGAAAGAAATAAATGCTGTTAATTAACCCAAGAAATGTATTTGAACTGTGATTATCTTTGCATTCTGTTGCTCTGTTATTGTATGTTCCAATATGTTTTCTCTAGAATTTTTGTTAACCTGTAATATAGTGTATAACATTAATTTTCTGTGTCTGATTATTTTTCTAGTATTAGTATTCATTGTAATAATTATTGTGAGTAGAAATAAGGTTTATAGAGGCAAGTTGACCTTCTTGTGTAGAAATTTGTAAAGAGTTTGTGTACATGAGAGGGAGTTCGATTCAAAACAAGGGAGGGAACACATGGAAGAGTTCCCATGACCACTCTCACACCTTTGTCAGCTTAAGAAGCCTTTTTCAACTTCTCATATTGATTATACTGCTGCTAACAAGTGAGTTCATAATCTGTATTGAGAGAGATAAGTAGAGAAGATCAAATATTGTTACAATGCAGTCTTTTTGTGTTATAGCCATTGGAGGAACAAACCTCCAGCCGGCATATCTTGTATCACTCTAAGAAAAGGCCTATTAACTGTGTATACCTTGTAACTTGCCTTATTATGATAGTTAAATGATACCTGTATATTGTATGATTATAGTAAATTGTAAGAATAGTGATAATTTAAGGTGCAATGACTGTTACTTTTGACTCATGTGACCTACCCTAATACTTCTTATTTCTAACCTATAACTTTCCTAACCTATCTTTTATGCTAATACTCTTTTACTAAATATCTACTACTTATGTTTAACTATGTTTATTCTCTCTAAGTTGCCTGTCACATGTAACTGAACTTAACCTAGCTTATATATGTTTTTGCTATTTTTGTACCACTATTTTTTTTCTCTGTCTTATTCATACTAGTCTATGTTTCATGTTTATTCTGTGCATAACATATGTGTTCATTCTTTTTTTGTGTATTATAATTGTGTTAAGTTATACTGTTTGTTTACTGTATTTCAGCTGTCTTATTTTTATGTAAAATCTTGAATTGTTTTTGATATGCCATTTTTATTGTTTTCATAATTTGTTAATTATATTCCATTCTTATATTTTTTTTCAAGATCTTGTTTTGTTTGTAGAAGTTCTTGTTTGTGTATTTTGTGACTAAACCTGAAAATGATTTTTTAGGTCTTAGCAGCAACCAGGCCCCCCCAAAGAGATGCCTCAAGAGTAGGAGCAGGCTTGGGGTTAGCAACCAGGCACCCCAAAGATATGCCTCCAAAGTAGGAGAGATCCACCAGAGACACTGATGAGAGGAGAGTGCTAGAGAGACCTTAAACACTATAATCCTGGAGGATCAGACCAGACTTGTAATCTGGGATTTGGAAGGTCTCAGGAGTATCCCAAAGCAGGAATGTATCAAGACTATTTAAACCTCAGTATGGAAAGTAATGGAGTCCCTTGGGAATTTTGTGGGGAGGTGGTTTTAACAGCAGTAAGCCAGGCCTGCTAATAAGATTTAAGTATCTGTTGCTAGAATTTTTTTTGTGTTAATACTTTAAGATACCCCTGTAATGTGTTTATTAAATTGTAAGTGGTCTTACCTGGGTATGTTTTACTTCCCCTTTGAGCCATGTATATAAGGTCCATGTGTCAGAGACTAAATACAATAACCTATTGATGTTATTATTTCTTTTCTGTGGAGAGTCAAGCCTCTGATAAGGTGCCTACTGCTCGCGTTTTCAGGCCATGCTACCCTAAGAGCCAGTACTTATCAGGACCCCTATCTTATTATAACTATCCTGTACTATTTATCACTGGGTTTTCTCCTGCTCTAACCCAAACTCCGTGTTTTCCTCCCTTCTCCTATGACTATCGTTTCTTTTATCCCTTCCACTATTAAAAGAGCAGGTGGTGGCAGCATACTCCCAAGAGAATAGACCGCTACCGTCTATTCTCCCATATTCTAGTAATGTTCCCTTTTTATTTGATCTCTATATTCTCATATTTTTTTGTCCACTCCGAGTCTCTACCTGAGGGAACAGACAATATGGCATCGTCTGGTGTCCTGTCGACCCCAGGGTGGGGCTGGGGTGGTAGCTGCATTTCATTGTTCTATCTAGGCTGGAATATTGCAGCACTCTAACTGCACCTTTCAAGGCAGGTGAAATTGCTGACCTAGAAAATGTACAGAGAACCTTCACGGCACGCATACCTGGAGTTTACCTGGAGAGAATTCCAGGGGTCAACGCCCCCGCAGCCCGGTCTGTGACCAGGCCTCATGTTGGACCAGAGCCTGATCAACCAGGCTGTTACTGCCGGCCGCACGCAGTCCAACGTACGAACCACAGCCTGGCTGGTCAGGTACCGACTTTAGGTGCCTGTCCAGTGCCTGCTTGAAGACAGCAAGGGGTTTGTTGGTAATCCTCCTTATGTATGCTGGGAGGCAGTTGAACAATCTTGGGCCCCTGACACATATTGTGTTGTCCCTCAACCCTGCTTTTCATTGGGGGATGTTACATCGCCTTCCGAGTCTTTTGCTTTCGTAGGGAGTGATTTTCGTGTGCAAGTTTGGTACTAATCCCTCGAGAATTTTCCACGTGTATATAACAATGTATCTCTCCCGCCTGCGTTCTAGGGAGTACAGGTTTAGAAACTTCAAGCGTTCCCAGTAATTGAGGTGGTTTATCGCAGTTATGCGTGCCGTGAAGGTTCTCTGCACATTTTCAAGGTCAGCAATTTCACCTGCCTTGAAAGGTGCAGTTAGTGTGCAGCAATATTCCAGCCTAGATAGAACAAGCGATTTGTAAAGTGTCAACATGGGCTTTGCATCCCTGGTTTTGAAGGTTCTCATTAGCCATCCTGTCATTTTTCTAGCAGATGCGATTGCTACGGTGTTATGGTCCTTGAAGGTGAGATCCTCTGACATGATCACTCCCAGGTCTTTGACATTAGTTTTTCGCTCTATTGTGTGGTTGGAATTAGTTTTGTACTCCGATGAGATTTTTATTTCCTCACGTTTTCCGTATCTGAGTATTTGAAATTTTTCATCATTGAACTTCATATTGTTTTCTGCAGCCCATTTAAAGATTTGGTTTATGTCTGCTTGGAGTCTTTCAGTGTCTTCAATGGTGGACACTGTCATATAGATTCGGGTGTCATCTGCAAAGGAAGACACGGCACTGTGGCTTATATCCCTGTCTATGTCCGATATGAGGATGAGGAACAGGATGGGAGCGAGTACTGTGCCTTGTGGAACAGAGCTTTTCACATTAGCTGCCTCAGACTTTACTCTGTTGACTACTACTCTTTGTGTTCTACTTGTTAGGAAATTATAGATCCATCTACCAACTTTTCCTGTTATTCCTTTATCACGCATTTTGTGTGCTATCACACCATGGTCACACTTATCAAAGGCTTTTGCAAAGTCTGTGTATATAACATCTGCATTCTGTTTGTCCTCTAGAGCATCCAGGACCTTGTCATAGTGGTCCAGTAGTTGGGACAGACAGGAGCGACCTGCTCTAATCCCATGCTGTCCTGGGTTGTGTAAATGATGGTTATCTAGATGAGTGGCAATCTTGCTTCTTAGAACCCTCTCAAAGATTTTTATGATATGGGACGTTAGCGCTATTGGTCTGTAGTTCTTTGCCATTGCTTTACTGCCGCCTTTGTGGAGTGGGGCTATGTCTGTTGTTTTTAGTAACTGCGGGACGACCCCAGTGTCCATGCTCCCTCTCCATAGAATGTTAAAAGCACGTGATAGGGGCTTCTTGCAGTTCTTGATGAACACTGAGTTCCATGAGTCGGGGCCTGGAGCGGAGTGCATGGGCATGTCATTTATCGCCTTTTCAAAGTCATGTGGCGTCAGGGTAATGTCAGATAGGCTTGCGTCTACCAGGTTCTGTGGCACTCTCATAAAAAATTCATTTAGGTCTTCAACTTTTAGTCTGGTTAGCGGCTCACTAAAAGCTGAGTCATACTGGGACTTTAGTAACTCACTCATTTCCTTGCTGTCATCTGTGTAAGACCCATCTCGTTTTAGTAGGGGCCCAATACTGGATGTTGTTCTCGACTTTGTTTTGGCATAAGAAAAGAAATACTTTGGGTTTCTTTCAATTTCATTTATGGATTTTAGTTCTTCCCGCGTTTCTTGATTCCTGTAAGATTCCTTTAGTTTTAATTCGATGTTTGCTATTTCTCTGACCAGTGCCTCCCTACGTATTTCAGATATATTGGCCTCTTGTAGCCGCTCTGTTATTCTTTGCCTTCGCCTGTATAGGGAGCACCTCTCTCTTTCTAGTTTACATCTTCTCCTCCTTTTCCTTAAGAGAATTTGCCTTGAGCAAACCTCAAGTGCCACAGAGTTAATTTGTTCTAGACATAGGTTAGGATCCGTGATGCTTAGGTTATCTTCCCAGTTTATATCATTTAGGATTTGGTTTACTTGGTCCCACCTTATGTTTTTGTTATTGAAGTTGAAATTGGAGAAGGCTCCCTCGCGACTGATCACATTTTGTCGATCTGGGGCTCCCCTCATGCATGTCTGGACCTCTATTATGTTGTGATCGGAGTATATCGTTTTTGATATGATGACATTTCGTATCAGATCATCATTGTTAGTGAAGATGAGGTCCAGTGTATTATCCAATCTTGTAGGCTCTATTATTTGCTGGTTTAAGGTGAATTTGGTGCAGAGATTTTAAAGCTCGTGTTAGTTAGTTTGATATCTTTATTATGCACCCCATACCCATCCTGTGGGCGGTAGTCAAAAGATTACAGAGGTACACAATGGGTCCAGGGACTGGACCTCAAAGTTTGATAGCTGAGCAAGTTACAAAGGTAATGAACTCAGATGGTCACAATCATGACAAGTTACAAAGGTATTTGCAGATTACAGAGGTATATATAGGGTCCAGAGACTGGGCCCCAAAGTTTTGATAGCTGAACAAGGTACAATGGTAATGAATTCACTAGTTACAAGGTAATGAATCATGTAAGTAAATTTACTTACGTTTGTACATGGTTGCACTCATGAACAAATTATAAAGCAATGAGCAATCTATTAGTCTACACCCAGCCACAACTGTAATGAGTTATTGGTGCAAATTTTAATTGTTGGGTCACACACACACACATATACATATACACATACATACACACACACACACATACATGTATATACATACACACATACACATACACACATATATACATACACACATATATACGTACACACACACACACACACACACACGTGTCAATGCTTTATTTACAGGGAGCAAAGTCAGGGTATTTTTCCAGAATGGTCTGTAATATACCACTGTGGATAAAATACTTTGACATATCTTGAACGCTCGTGTGTGTGCGAGTTTTCATCTGAGCTGCCTCCTGGTGTTATCTCTGCTACCACATTATTTGCAATATTCCTCCATTTTAGGTGCCTTAGGTTGAAGTCCCCCAGGAGCAAGATGTTGGGGGCAGGGGCTGGAAGGTTTTCCAGACATTGGTCAATTTTCAGAAGCTGTTCCTGGAATTGTTGGGACGTTGCATCCGGAGGCTTGTATACAACCACGATGACCAGGTTTTGATTCTCGATCTTTACTGCTAAAGCTTCAACTACATCATTTGAGGCATTTAGTAGTTCTGAGCATATAATTGACTCTGTGATATACAGGCCAACCCCCCCCCCCCTTTTGCCTGTTCACTCTGTCACATCTGTATAGGTTGTAGCCAGGGATCCATATTTCATTGTCCAAGTGATCCTTTATGTGGGTCTCTGTGAAAGCCGCAAACATTGCATTTGACTCTGTAAGCAGTCCACGAATGTAAGGTATCTTGTTGTTTGTTGCTGGCTTTAGACCCTGTATATTTGCAAAGATGAATGTCGTTGGATTGGTGGTATTGGTGGTATGGGGGGGGTCTTTTTTTTCTGGCACTAATATCTGTTGTTCTGGAGTGGAGGCCATTGACTGTGGTTCCACTCCAGAAATGATTGCAGTTGGTGTACGATTTCTGTCATTTCCTGCCAGCTTTTTTTCCTTCCTTGCGCTAAAAAACCTCTCTCTCTCTGGAGTGGCTTTGGCTACCCAGGTTTTCCCATGGTCTGGATGTTCTGTGTCGTCTTGTACCCTTTAGGTGGTGTGCCTGGCAATATAGGTTATAGCACTGTCTTTCCTGAACTGATGAGTGACACATTTCAGGGTGGAAAAGCTTACAGAAAGGGAGGTTGCATTTTCCTGTTGTCATATGGGCACGGCATTTTCTGGGGTGGTCAAAGTTGCATGTCCCATCTGTTTTCCCAGAAATTCCATGCCTGCAGATACCAAATGCATAATATTTGCATAGGCCTGGTTTGTGTTTGCTTTTTTTTTTTTTGTGACTGTGTTCCCTAATGTATTCCCTATTGGTGATTGTTTTCCTGTCTCATTTCTATCTTCAGCACTAGTGCTAACATCCCCTTTTGTTTCATCTCCAACACTAGCACCTTCAGGAGCACTGTCCACCAGGACAACACTAGCACCCTCAGGAGCACTGTCTTCTAGGACAACACCAGCACCCTCAGGAGCACTGTCCTCCAGGACAACACTAGCACCCTCAGGAGAACTATCCTCCAGGACAACACTAGCACCCTCAGGAGCACTGTTTTCTAGGACAACACTAGCTCCCTCAGGAGCGCTGTCGTTCAAGACAGCCCCTTCCAAACCACCCATCTTATTTTCCCAGCTGTCATACCATGTTGACATGTCTTTTAAGAAGGATCTTTTATTGGTGTTCTTGTCTTTTAATATAGATGCAATTCTTTCATACAGGTGTATCTCGTTTGGGTAGACCCAAAAACATCTCTCTGAGTTTATGTCAAGGGTGGTCACTGGTTGAAAATCCCTGTATATACCATGGGACCATTGACCACAGAGATTGCAAGCAATCCAGGCCTGTTTTCGTCCCTTACCCTTTCTACAGACTACACAGATCTTCATGGTGGTAGTCATTTTACAACACTTGACCACTCTCCTAGCTAGCTAGTCTATAATTTCTCGAAGTATTTAGTTGTTTTTAACAGTTTCCAACGAATCCGTTTGAATCCGGTCCTTTGTTCACTTATTTCTTGGACGAATCCGGTTTATGCTCACTGTATATTTTAACTAATAACCACCTTAAGGTAGATCTGTCTATTTGTATTGTATCTATTTGTTGTAGTTCTGTTTGGGTGTTTCATAAGGGCGTGTAAACCCCGTCATCCTATGAATCCGGTCAGAGGAGACCTTGTTTTCAACGAATCCGTTTGAATCCGGCCGTTCGTTCACTTGTTCTTGACGAATCCGGCGAATCCGGATTAGTGGATCACTTATTTGGGCGTATCCAGTCGGTGATTTTGGACTATCACATGAAAAGGACTACTGGGAGAGTATTTAACAGAGTAATATGAGTTCAGTTTGATACCAAAAAATATAGCTTGCGTGATGGAGCAGCCGTGCTGCTCGTTGGTTCACTTGTTCTTGACGAATCCGGATTAGTGGATCACATTATTTTGGACGTATCCAGTCGGTGATTTTGGACCAGCACATGAAAAGGACTACTGGAAGAATAATTAACAGTAATATGTGTTCAGTTTGATACAAAAAGTATAACTTGCGTGTTGGAGCAGCCGTGGCTTCTGAAGATGAATATTACTGGAGGAATATTTGATTTTCGTTGTGTATATTGCGACCGCTGCTAACTACAGGTTTAGTGTATTACCACAAACTGTATACGTCACTCCATCGCAATAAGTACCGATTTGTTACTGGTTAATAGCTACGACAACACTGTAAGATTTCTGAATGATGACACTAGGTGGATGGTATCACTAAATTTTAGTTCAGGTATACTGGCAGGTTTAAAAATTATTAATACGAGCTGACCGGCATGGTAGGGTTCTGGCGACTGTTGGCAACTGTTTACCACATGAACCTTGCGTCTTTAGGCCTAAATTCATCTTAAATTTCACCTTATATTTATTTGGTATCTTATCTATATATTACAGTACCACTTGGATAAACACTATAACACTATATATGACACTATTATCTTGGAGACTCTTTCCTCCGGCAAAAAAAGGTTCTAGTATTGTTTTTATTCGCACACGGTACACTAAGCCTAACGTCCCCTCTTGAAAGTATACTCTGGCAGGTATTGCACACTAATTCTCCTTTTTGACGCAGTGTATACTATTTTTTCTGCTAGTTTGGTTCCAAGCGCTGGACGGATGGACCTTATAAGTTCACTGGCACAGTCTAGAGTTCTGGCACGCAAACGAGATCGCGATAATCACGAAAAAAACACGGAGCACAGGCATGCGGGGCACCAAACCAACCAGCCAATTAGAGGCCCTGCAATAAACCACCTCAATTACTGGGAACGCTTGAAGTTCCTAAACCTGTACTCCCTGGATAGCAGGCGGGAGAGATACATTATAATATACACTTGGAAAATCCTAGAGGGATTAGTACCAAACTTGCACACGAGTGTCACTCCGTACGAAAGCAAAAGACTCGGCAGACGATGTAACATCCCCCCAATGAAGAGCAGGGGTGCCACTAGCACGTTGAGAGACAACACAATAAGTGTCAGGGGCCCAAGACTGTTCAACTGCCTCCCAGCATACATAAGGGGGATTACCAATAGACCCCTGGCTGTCTTCAAGCAGACACTGGACAGGCACCTAAAGTCGGTGCCTGATCAGCCAGGCTGTGGTTCGAACGTTGGACTGTGTGCGGCCAGCAGTAACAGCCTGGTTGATCAGGCTCTGATCCAACATGAGGCCTGGTCACAGACCGGGCCGCAGGGGCGTTGACCCCTGGAACTCTCTCCAGGTAAGTATAGGGTGAGTAGGTAGCGACGATGATGGGATCATCAGAGCCAAGGATAGTGGGCCAATGTGGCCTGAAGTAGTAGGGATATTGGCAGCTGAGAACGTTGCAGCAGAGCGGGAATTATTAAAAATCTACATCAGCAACAAGTTATTATGCAGTGAAACCAGCCTACCACCGCAGTTTGTTGGCTTTTCAGCAGAGGAAGAAACGACAGGGTGAGTCCTTGCATTAATTATATACAGATTTAAAAGCGTTGGCTGTGAACTGTACCTTTGGGGGACAATTTGACCCCAGAGTGAGGGACCAGTTGTTTATGGCGGTGGTGGATGAAGTGTATTTTCCTCACCTAATTGCAGAAAATTTGGATTTGCAAAGTGTGCAGTCTGCAAAACTATTTGACAAACTTTTGAACTTGGAACAGGCATTTGTTACAGATCAGAATTCTGCTCCAGCGGTACAAGTGATTAATGCTGTGAAATGTAAACATTGTGGGTTCCAGCACAGTAGTAGTACTTGTAGGTTTGAAGACTTTTTCTGTAATAAGTGTCATAAGAAAGGACACTTGAGAAGAGTGTGTAGAGAGACATCTTCAAAAGTGTCTCCTAAATCTGTATCAAATTCGAGTATTGACAAACACAGGACAGCAAGGACACAGCAGTCACCGAGATATCCTAGAACAAAGTCAATTAAGGTGCTGGATGGCGGTGATAATTCAGCGGATGAGGAAGTGATGAGCTTATATGCCTTAGAGGATAGAGTGTTTTCCATGAAGGCAGAGAAATATGGGTTTATCATTAACAATCAAAAGGTACCTTTTGAGATTGACAGTGGGGCGTCCATCTCGACTTTATCCAAAGACTGGGTAGAGGCAGTAAAAGGGCACATTGAGCCATGTTCTAGGAGGGTAAATGCATATGATAATTGGAAAATAAACCTTCTGGGACAGGTGGTTTTGCCAGTAAGATATAATACATTAGAGGTGTCACAAGTGTTTTATGTAGTGAAATCCAATAATAGTAACTTGTGTGGGAAAGACCTCATGAAAAAGGTAGGGATTTACCTTGCTGGATTGGATGAATCTACCAAAATTAACAAACTAGACAGTGCTGAAGAAATGTTACATAATTTTAGGGTAGATTCTAGTAAACCTATCTCCAGCATCGTGGCCAAAATTCATGTGAAAAGTGATGCTGTTCCTAAGTTTGTGAAAGCAAGGCCAGTACATTTTTTCACAAAGAGATGATTGAGAAAGAATTAGAAAAAATAGTGCAGAAAGGCATTATTGAGCCTATTTCGCATAGTGAATGGTCTTTACCAATTGTACCAGTATTAAAGGCTAACTCTATGTCTATGAGAATATGTGGGGATTTTAAATATGTAAATCAACAAATTCATTGTGAAAGATATCCTTTACCCAGGATTGAGGAATTATTGTCTGTAGTGGGTAAAGGTAAAATATTTACAAAATTAGATTTAAAAGATGCTTATTTACAGATACCTGTAGATGAGAGGAGCCAACATCTTTTATTAATTAATACCCAGAGGGGACTTTTTAAATATAAGAGATTACCGTTTGGAATTTCCTCATCTCCTGGTATTTTCCAGAAATTTATTTTCCAATTGTTTGTTAACCTGGATGGGGTTGCATCCTATTTAGATGATATCATAATATGTGGTGCCACAGAAGTTGAGCATGATGTCAGACTCAGGCAGGTGTTGAGTATTTTACAAGAGCATAATGTAGTACTGAATAAGGATAAGTCAGTGTTGAAAGCCAGATCTATTGAATATCTGGGGTATGAAATTTCAGGGGAAGGTATTAAACCTTCTTCTCAGAAGGTGGAGGCTCTTGTGAATTTACCATCACCTACGTCCGTAGGAGAGGTTCAGTCCTTTGTGGGGATGGTGACTTATTATTGTAAATTTATTAAGAACTTTTCTTTAATTTTGGCACCACTGTATGATTTGTTAAAAAAGGGGGCTACATTTGAGTAGTTTTCAGTGGAAGAGGAAGCTGTTCAAAGGATTAAAAAACAATTAGAGTGTTCAGCTTTGTTGACTAATTTTACAGGAGAGCATCCATTAATAATTGAGGTTGATGCTTCTTCTGTTGGTGTTGGATGTGTATTATCCCAAGTAGTAAATAATGTTAAATATGGATGGTGTGAAAACAGTGTATTTTTATCTGATTATAATTCAGTCAAATCAGATCTGACTGTTCATGATAATGTATTATTGTATAGGAATAGAGTGGTAGTGCCTGTAAAATTGAGATGTAAGGTATTGGAGCATCTGCATATAGGTCATAATGGTATCAATGCTATGAAAGCAGAAGCTAGGCAGTGGGTCTGGTGGCCAAAGATGGACCAAGATATTGCAGAAGTGACAAAGAGTTGTCCCATTTGTTTTAAGAAATTTAAGCCAATTTCATCTCCTGTCCTATCTTGGCCCAGCACTGGGAAACCATGGTCTAGAGTGCATATAGACATCCACAGTTACTACTGAGTTACTGAGGAAATCCTTTTGTAATTTTGGGTTACCAGATATAGTTGTGTCAGATAATGCTGCATACTTTGTATCACAAGAGCTGGAAGCCTTCTTTAGTAAGAATAGTATTGAACATGTTACTCCAGCCCCATACCATCCATCATCAAATGGTCTGGCAGAGAGGGCTGTAGGGACACTGAAGGAAGGTTTACACAAGTTTACAAAAGGATCTCTCAATACCAGATTATGTAGGTTCTTATATAACCATAGGAAAACTGTTCATTCCTCCACTAATAAGACACCAGTAGAAATGATGTTTCATAGGAATTTCAAAGTCCCTGTATCGGCTGTCAAATGTCATGATAAAGAGGACAATTCATTGCCTAACATGCCTGCTGGTGACCTTCAAGGAGTGGTGAAGCATTTTAAAGTTGATGATGCTGTGTATGCAAGGAACTTTGGGAAAGGTGACCCTTGGGTAGAAGGAAAAATTGTGGAGGTATTAGGGGTTAGGAATTACAAAGTGTTAATTAGAGGGTTTGGTAACATGATATGGAAAAGGCATATAGATCAGCCCATGCCAAGGTTTAGGAGTGGAGAGCAACCACTGATTCCAACAGTACCAGAAGCAGTAAGGAGTGGTTTAGAGGAACTGCCCACAACAGATAATAATAGTAATAAACTTAAAGAGCAGGTTAGTATGCAGGAAGAACCTCCTGGGAGGTTTGATAAGGGAATCAGCCGGGTGAGAGAAGAGGAGGCACCTCAGGACAGTGCAAACCCTCCAATTCTCCGGCGTTCCAGCAGAGTTGTCAAACCTCCAGATAGGTTGGATTTATAAGTTGGATGATATAATGTAATTAAGAAAAGGAGGAATGTAAGGGGTTGGGAGCAGTAGGAGGATTGAATACTATGTTTGTTTGGTTCAGTCATTTATAATTGTTTGTTATTGTCGTTGTTGTTATGGAGCGGCCTGTTGTGATAAAAACACAGGCCTTATTCCTAGGCTTTATTGAACACAAATTCCATGGTACATGTCTGCAACAGAAGAAAATACATCTAATGACTGCTGCTGCAGGACAGGTGATGTAAGGTGCATATGTCCTCAGAAAAGCTATAGCTACAGGCGACATATTTAAGCTTACCATGTAATCTGCATCACGAATGTATCTGTGTAAGAGAGACCACACGCCATGCTGGGCCATCGCCGTACTGTTTGTTGTTATTGTAAGGGGCCCCTGAGGTGGTGCCGTATTGTGTCCTGCAGCGGCTCCCCACAAGAGCGGTATCACTACAATCTCCCCCTTCTAAAATATCAGATACAGTAATCCTCCAAACGGTTAGGTGGGTGACGTGTACGTCCAGACCTTCGTAGCCCTTGAGCCTCTTCACCGGGTTCGGTATTTTCTAGCGGGGTTTGACTATCTGCTGGAGCAGCGTCCTCTATTTCAATAGGGGTAGCCTGAAAAGGCTTCCCTGGAGAAACCGAAGCCTCTTTCACAACATCTATTGGTGTATCTTGAGATTCCGCACTAACTTTGGTTTCAACTGGGGCTAAGTGTCTTGTAGATACAGTAGTCTCTTCACCATTTTGGTAGCGAATGTGGGCATAATGCGGATTAGCTTGTAGGAGCTCTACCTCTTCCACTAAAGGATCCGTCTTGTTCATCCTACGGTGACTCTTCAGGAGAATGGGTCCAGGGTGACATAACCAGGGGGGCATGGAGGCTCCCGTAGAGGAACGACGTGAATAGTTGAAGAGTCTCTCATGAGGGGTAGCATTAGTAGCTGTGCACAGCAATGATCTAATAGAGTGAAGGGCATCAGGTAAGACAGTCTGCCAGTGTTGAACCGGTAGATTGCGAGATTTCAGTGTCATTGTAACTGACTTCCATATAGTACCATTGAACCGCTCCACTTGACCATTGCCTTGAGGGTTGTAGCTTGTTGTTCTGCTGCAAGCAATCCCTTTGTTAGCCAAAAACTCATGAAGTTCATTACTCATGAATGAGGATCCCCTGTCTGAATGGATATAGGCCGGCATACCAAAAATAGCGAATAACTGGGAAAGACAATTGATGACAGTTGAAGCAGTCATATTTGCACAGGGGAACACAAAAGGAAACCTAGAATATTCATCTACTATGTTAAGGAAATACCTATTCTGGTTTATGCTTGGTAGAGGTCCTTTGAAATCTATATTCAGTCTCTCGAAAGGCTGGGTGGCTTTTATGAGATGAGTTTTCTCTAGCTGGTGAAAGTTTGGCTTGCACTCTGCACATACTCTGCATGATCTGATCACTTGTTGCACCTCTTCCACTGAGTAGGGCATATTCTTAGATTTAACAAAATGATACAGGCGTGTAACTCCTGGGTGACACAAGGCCTTGTGGAGCTCTGAGAGTGATTGCAAATCATGACATGCTGCTCCACAGTGGGACCTAGAGAATGCATCAGGTGAAATGTTTTCTTCACCCGGTCGATACAGAATATCAAAGTTATAACACGATAGTTCCATCCTCCAGCGTAATATCTTGTCATTCTTGATCTTACTTTTGTGCTTCTTGTCAAACATATACATCACGGACCGTTGGTCAGTCCTTACAGTGAAATGTCTGCCTGTTAAATAATGCCTCCAGTGGCGAACTGCTTCTATTATGGCCTGGGCTTAATTTTCTACAGCAGCATAGCACTTCTCTGATCCTTGAAAAGTTCTTGAAAAGAAAGCTACGGGACGTCCTGCCTGAGATAGGACTGCAGCAATGGCAACTTCAGATGCATCCGTTTCCACCTCGAATGGTAGGGACTCATCAATGGCCTGAACTACTGAGCTTTCAATGTCCTGTTTGAGAGTATAGAAAGCAGTTTCTGCTTCCTTTGTCACAGGAAATATCGTGGTAGCACTCAGTGGGCGAACTTTACTTGAATAGTTGTAGATCCACTGTGAGTAATAAGCAAAAAGACCAAGAGTTCTTCGGAGTGACTTTTGTCTTGGGGCATTGGAAGTTCCGTAGAGGTCGAAGTCTTTCAGGGTCTGGGGATATTGCACCTCCTTCCACCACATAACCAAGGATGTTAAGCCTTTTAGTGGAAAAAGTGCACTTTTCTTCATTGTAACTGATATTTTTCTTCTTGGCAGCTTCCAAAAACTTATCAAGGTTTGCATCATGTTCCTCCTAGGTCTTGCCACAAATGGTAACATTATCTAAATATGCATAAGTTCCCATAAGTTGCTCTTCCTGAATGAGTGAATCCATAATTCGTTGGAAACAGGCTACCCCATTGGTAACCCCAAAAGGGACTCTGGTAAACTGATAGAGGCCGTCACTAGCCTGAAACGCTGTGTATGGTTTATCTTCATTCCTTATAGGGACTTGATGATAGGCACTTCGTAGATCAATTGTGCTAAACACATAGTACTGAGCAATTTTGTTCACTGTATCATCAATTCGAGGTAGAGGGTACCCATCAAGAAGTGTAAATTTGTTGATTGTCTCAGAATAGTCGATAGCCAGCCTCCGTTTCCTATAATCATCCTTGACAACAACGACCTGTGCACGCCACGGAGAATTACTTGGTTCTATAATACCCTCCTTCAGCAGCCTCTGAGTTTCTTTCTCAATGAACATCCTATCTTCATAAGAATATCGGCGTGACTTAGCTGATATAGGATGACAATCCGCAGTAAGATTCGCAAACAGCTTTGGTGGGTCTACCCTTAAAGTGCTAAGACCACAGACAACGAGAGGAGGCAGTTCACCTCCATATGTTAAGGTAACACTACCATGACGCTTCTGAAAGTCCTGACCAAGGATCACATCGGAGCACAGTTGTGGCAGAACAGCTAAATGTACATCTTGATAATACCTGCCATTAACTCTAAGGTTTACCTTACAAAACCCTAACGTCTGAATAGAGAGAGATGTTGATTCCATGGAAACGGTACCTGATGAGTGATGTACCGTCAAGGAGTGGCGTTTAACTACGTCAAGGTTGATGAAACTCTCTGAGCTGCCACTGTCAATCAGACCATCTACTTCTGTTCCTTTGATGAACACTTTCACAACTGCCTTTGACAGTGAATTTGGAGCAGCCGCAGAAGTCACTGTTGCTAGAGTCGCCTGGTCGGAATGCGTAGAAGCACTAGCTCTTGTTGATGTATTAGCACGACATACTTTAGCAAAGTGACCTTTCTTATGGCATTGATGGCACATTGCTTCACGAGCCGGACACTTTGGACGTGGATGTCTTGAAAAACCACAAAAGAAACACTTTGTGCCTGCAGCTGCTGTCACTGAAGCAGGTTCCACGGTAACTTCATTAAAAGAGTCTTGGTCGGGAGTTACAGCACTTACCACTCGAGAAGGCTGGGTAGTACTGTACACTTCAGAATTCTTCTGGGCTGAATCTAATGCTCTTGCCTGGTCAAGGGTAGTGGCTAAGTCCAGAGTTTTATTCTCCAATAAACGCTGCCTTATTATTGGTGATTGCAGGCCACTGATAAAAGCATCCCTGATGGACTCTTCACAATACTGAGAAGCTGTCACCGCTCGGAAGTTACAGTCCTTACCTAATATTTTCAATGCTTGAAAGTATTCCTCTAAGGATTCACCAATCTGCTGGCGGCGAGTTGCAAGACGATATCGTGCAAAGATTTCATTTGTGGGCTTAATATACTGAGACTTGAGGGCATTGATAGCCTCTTCATAGGTATTACACTCAGAAATAACCTCATAGATTTTAGGTGACACAAAGTTGATGAGCAGGCTTAGTTTATCTAGATCTTCCTGAGGAAAGGCTCTCAAGAAGTTTTCGAAAGTCTTAAACCAGTGCTTCCATTCCTGAGCAGCCGTTGATACACTGGGGTCAGAATCTAGCCTCTCTGGTTTCAGTAAACGCTCCATGTTGCGGTGTAGTCTAGCTCAGAATCGCCACCAGGTAGCCCAGGATATTTGTGTTCAATAAATTGTTGTGATAAAAACACAGGCCTTATTCCTAGGCTTTATTGAACACAAATTCCATGGTACATGTCTGCAACAGAAGAAAATACATCTAATGACTGCTGCTGCAGGACAGGTGATGTAAGGTGCATATGTCCTCAGAAAAGCTATAGCTACTGGCGACATATTTAAGCTTACCATGTAATCTGCATCACGAATGTATCTGTGTAAGAGAGACCACACGCCATGCTGGGCCATCGCCGTACTGTTTGTTGTTATTGTAAGGGCCCCTGAGGTGGTGCCGTATTGTGTCCTGCAGCGGCTCCCCACAAGAGCGGTATCACTACACGGCCATAGAGAGTACATTGTTATTGTTACTCTATCTTTTATTAACCTACAACCACTACAGTGACCTGCTCTGCCTGGAGCTCATTACCTTTGTAACTTGGTCATGACTGTGACCAGCTCTACCTGGAGCTCATTACCTTTGTAAGTTGCTCATGATTGTGACCAGTTCTACCTGGAGCTCATTACTTTTGTAACTTAGTCATGATTGTGACCAGATCTAGTTCATTTCCTTTGTAACTTGTTCAGCTATCAAAACTGAACCTTAACCTTATGTACGTCTGTAATCTTTTGACTATCACCCACAGGATGAGTATGTGGTGCATAATAAAGATATTAAAGTAACTAAATTACTTATTTCCATTGGAATTAAGGTGTAAGTTTATTCAGGAAGAGGTACACATTAATACAGTTACATAAATTATCATAGATAGCAGCGTATGTGTAAATTACCCAGGATAACCAAAAATAGACAAAGTGACAGGTAAGTAAGTAAGTTTATTCAGGTATACACAAATACATTTACATAGATTATCATACATAGCAGCATATGTGTAGAGAACCCAGGATAACCCAAAAAGTCAGAGTGACTTATTTCCATTGGGGTCCTTTTTATACCTTAATATTATACATTGTAGGAGATATATGTTATTATATTATAAAAGATATATGTATACTAGGAATAAGGTAAAAGGAGTTATTTACATTTACATGTGTGTTAGTTAAAAAAATAAAAATCATTCTCCTCCCTTTCTGTCGCTACATTCATTAGGTACCTTTTGGTTCTCTTCTTGAACTGGCTCATGCTGTGACTGGCTTTGACATGTGCAGCCAGTCTGTTCCATTCCTTTATTGCTGTATAATAAAAGGTGTTTGAAGCCTGGCCACTGACTGTGGGAACTACAAAGTTGTGCTCTCTCCCCCTAGTACTAGGACTGCTTTGGTTCCCAGCCTTGACAAAATTGGCAGCAAGATATTCTGGACACTGTTTGTAAGCAATTTTATAAACTTGATTTAATTTAAATTGTTTTACTTTGTCTTCAATATTCAGCATATCCAATTGTTGTAATTCATCCTGGCCTACATGCTCTCTTGGACCCAGGTCCAGGATGAATCTTACCATTTTGTTCTGGGTGATTTGCAGCTTATCTTTCAGTTTTTTTGTCAAGGCAGAGTACCATGAAGAGCAGGCGTAGTCCATATGACATTGTATAAGGGCTAGACATAGGGTCCTGCGAGCCTCAGTAGGTAGACACTGTGCTTGTCTGTAGAGGAACTTTAGTCTGGCATTCGCTTTCTTTACTACATTGTTCCCTATCAATTCTCCTGACATGCATGGGTCAAAGGGGATTCCCAGATATTTTACTGAGGAAACTGAAGTGATGGATTCCCCATTACACCGGATATTAAAATTATTTACCCTGCTCAGTTTATATTTCGTGCCAAAGAGTATGGCTTCTGTTTTCCCAAGATATAACGATAGTTTGTTGTCTACTAACTATTTGCTGCAGGACTCCAGTTCCAGTGTTAATACATTAGCTATATCTTGTGGGTCTTTACCTGACACTAACAGAGCACTGTCATCCGCATACAGTAGGAGTTTGCACTTGACACTGATGGGCATATCATTTACATAACACAGGAATAATAAAGGACCCAGAATACTACCTTGGGGAACTCCACATGCTATCGGCAGTGGTTCTGATTCCGTTTTGTTTATTTTGACAATTTGTGTCCTGTTGCTAAGATAGGACTTAAACCAGTCTGTGGAACCTATGCCGATAGCTTGAAGTTTCTTACATAATATATTGTGGTTGACAGTATCGAAGGCCTTTTGTAAGTCTAAAGTTACCATTCCTATGAGGTTCCCTATAGACATTTCAGTTCTCATGTAATCCATCAGATTAATTAGGGAGGTGTCGGTTGAGTAAGATCTAAAGCCTGATTGGTAACTATGAAGAATGTTGTTGTCACTAAGATATTTAACTACTTGACAGTACACCGCCCTCTCTAGAATTTTGGATATTACACTGAGTATACTAACAGGCCTATAGTTGCTGACATCAGACCTAGTATTTTTCTTGAAGATAGGAGTAACTCTGCCCTCCTTGAACCCATCTGGCACTGTATTAGTGGTGATGGACAAATTTATTATGTGAGCAATGGGGATTGCCAGTTCAGAGGCACCATCTTTTAGAAACTTAGACGGGATGCTCTTAATTGGGTTTAACCTGCTTAGTTCTTTTTGCACGAAGTCATGAGATGCACTTACTAGTTGACAACTGTTTGGAGTTACTCCTTTATTGGTATAGTATGTTTTAAATTTATCAGAGTCTGTGTTAAAGGTATTTGATTGGACACACATCCATTATGCACCCACCGCATACATCTCTTACATATGGTATGTTTACTGTTCTTCTTTCGTACCTTAGTACAGTGTATACAAATGTCTGGTGGTGTCTGAGATAATAATGGTTCTATTGTCTGTACATTACATATAGTGTTGTTATCATTACTAGCAACTAGACCGTCATTATCAACATGACTTATCTGTCTGTTTTGCACCTGTACCATAGATTGAGGTCCTGGGTTAGTATGAATATCGCCACTTAATAGCGCCACTATAAAAAGCTGTGCGCCACTGTTTTGTTTTGGAGATGTGGGGTTGCCAAACCTTGCGGCGATAGTGGCACTTACGTTTCTGGTATGATGGCCACTGTTGGGCTTTCACTTTCCAGAGAGCTATCACCTCATTCACCTTTTCCAGACCCCATGACTGATTTCCTTCTTCAGAGAAATGCACAATAATGATAAATATCATTATGGCAGCCTGAACCCCTCTGATGCCAGCCATAGTTACTCTTCACTCTTTATCATTTCACAACAAAAATTTGTTTTTCTTTTCTTTACTTTTTATTAAAAAGAAACCACTGATTCTATCAGACACCTAGCAATGCCTAGTAGCTACTCTAGAAATCACCACTGGTTACTAGTAAATTTTCTGTTATCACATACCCGGATTACCCCTCACTTGTCCCCTTACTTCGTAAACTCCCATCATTCCTCACTTCATAGTCCGGCTTCCCCTATCACACTTCTAACTCATTTCCATCCTGGCAGTGTAAAGAAGTTTTCAAAAGCGATGTCCGTACACAGCCCCATCAATCCCATATAGCGGGGCTCGTCGTTGTTGCTATTCCTCGTAGAGTTGATGTGTCAGCCATTTTTAAAAGCAGTGAGGGAAAAAAACGGCCACTGCCCCTGACATTCCTTGGAGTTTTGTCGTTAGATTTGGCGTTTTCTCCTATGTTTCCCTCCTAATGTACACTGGTCATTAATATGGAAGTCCGCTATTAAAAATATCCTTTGTTGGTTAACTATTCACTTCTTTCCCATACTTAGCACTGAGGAGAACCGCTGGTATAGCCTGACAGTTTCTGAGTTTGTTTTGTAGATTTATCGGTTTTCCTGTGTTTCCCTCCCATTAACACTGTGCAGTTGATATGATGGTCAGGTACTGTCAGTATAATTAGAATGTCGCTTCGTAGTTGTACATCTGGCAGTAGCTGGTGATTGAATGTCAGTCAGCCATGTTTAAATGTTCACTTCCCACCTCACCTGGCACTGAGGGGAAAAAATCGACACTACACTACATTACAGACCTGTCAGTTTCCTGTATTTTGTTGATTAGGTTTTCCCTTATGTTGACTTCACATTAACACTGTGCAGTTGATATGGGAGTCAGTCACTTCAGTGTAGTGGTAAACGTTGCTTGTCAGGATTGTACGTCTGGTAGCGTGTCTGGTATTTGAATGCGGTCTCCTCTTTTGGTCATATTTGGTCCATTTCGCTGTAGTCACCGTCAGTTTTCTAGTCACTGTAAGTTCCTTGTATGTTGTTACAACAGTTCCTGCAAATAGACCATTGCTGGAGTCTCAACGGCCCAGGGAATGACAAAATATTGAGCAGCCTTGATGTTGCTGCCTGGTGCCTGTCCTGGTTTCTTCAGACTCATTTCCATGGACCAACATACAGCTATCAGGAAGACAGTGTTTCATAAGCTCCCTGGACCAACATATAGCCATCAGGGAGACAGTACTTCATAATCTCCTGGACTAACATACAGCCATCAGGAAGACTAATTATTAATTTCCAAGAATGAACACACAGCTATCAGAGAGACACAGCTTCATATCCTCCCTGAAGCGACATACAGGCATCAGGAAGAGAGTTCTTCATTAATCTCCTGACCAATATACATCCATCAGGGAGACAGTGCTTCATAATCTCCCTGGACCAACACACAGCCATCAAGGAAAATTGTCTTCATAACCTCCTGGACCAACATACAGCTATCAGGGAGACAGTGCCATAAACTCCCTGGAGCAACACGCAGCCATCAGGGAGACAGTGCTTCATAATATTCCTGGACTAACATACAGCCATCAGGGAGACTTATCATAATGAATCTCCCTGGACCTATGCACAACAATCAGGAGACTTTCTAATCCCATTGGGTCAACATACAACCATCAAGGAGACAGTGCTTCATAATGTTTCTTTACCAATACACAACCACAAAGGAGACAATGCCTATAATCTCCCTGGACCAATATACAGAAGTCAGGGAGACCAACATACAGCTATCAGGGAGACAGTGCTTATAATCTCCCTGGAATAACATACAGACATGAGTTAATGCTTCATAATCTCCTGGACGAACACAACAACGAGGGACACTTTTATAATCTCCCTGAACATATAGCCATTGGTAGACAATGTTCATAAGCATCATTATGAAACAGCACTTGTTTTCCAAGTAATATAAGACTCCTGTGAGTTTATTTTTAAAACCCCAGATATTATTATTATAATCATGACCAAAAAGGGTCTACACTGACAATAAAATAATAATAAAGAAGATGACCAGGAACCCAATTTCTGATGGAAAACAAATTGTTTATCGCTAACCCAGAAAACACTTTTCCAGCACCTCAGTCTCTTGTTGTTATTATAATATCATGGGGGAGCGCTAAACCCATGGGGATTATACAGCACCTGTGGGGGAGGGCATAGAAGTTTTTCAGGCTTAATTCAGGGCCCCGAGTCTGTGATTTCATTGCCCACTATCAAAATGTCCAAGGACTTGATGTATTATGAACCCTACCCATGCCATGGCAGAGTCAGACATTACACAACCACTGTTAACTCTCAAATTTGAACCATTCTCTGTCATCCATAAATGCTTCCAACTCATCAAGTATAACTTGTAGCATGTCGTGTCAGAAGCAGGACAGGTATGGTAGATTCTAAATAGTAGAGTCAGAGTGCATTTTGGATTCCATCTCACATTGGTCTTCAGATGCATGATAGAACTGATAAATTTAAGTTTTATGCTTTCAAAGGGGATAGATTACAATCTTGGCTTGTCAGTTAGCAGTTTGAGAACAATAATACGAAAAAAACTTCAACTGAATTTATTGACTTAAGACTCAGGGAGTTTGACCAGTCAGTCCATCTATCATCATTCTATCATGCAGGGGGAGCCACATGTTTTGGTGCATCCAACAAAATAAGCAGACTCTTTGATGTACACCCCGCCCCGGCTGGGTTAAGTATCTTGGCAGGTTAAAAACACCCCCCACCAGATGTAGACCAAACAAGATGTAAACTTTGCCAGTTGGGTTATTGTCACACCCTGCGTCATTATGTACTGGGTGATAAAATTAATGAATTCAGAGACTACTCATTCAGAAATGTTCAAGATATGTCAAATATTTATCCACAGTGGTTATTACAGACCATTCTGGAAAAATACCCGACTTTGCTCCCTGTAAATAAAGCATTGACATTTTGTGTGTGTGTGTGTATGTACATGTGTGTATGTGTATGTGTGTATGTATATACATGTATGCGTGTGTATGTGTTATATGTATATGTGTGTGTGTGTGACCCAACAATTAAAATTTGCACCAATAACTCATTACAGTTTGGGTGGGTGAGACTAATAGATTGCTCATTGCTTTATAATTTGTTCAGAGTGCAACCATTACAGACGTAAGTAAATTTACATGATTCATTACCTTGTAACAGTGAATTAATTACCATTGTACCTTGTTCAGCTATCAAACTTTGGGGCCCAGTCTCTGGACCCTATATATACCTCTTTTAATCTGAAAAAACCTTTGTAACTTGTCATGATTGTGACCATCTGAGTCTTACCTTGTAACTTGCTCAGCTATAAACTTTTAGGTCCAGCCCTGGACCCATTATGTACCTCTGTAATCTTTGACTACCGCCCACAGGATGGGTATGGGTAAAAAAGATATCAAACTAAAAACTGTTGTATACAAAATACAATGTTATGTGGAGTCAAATTTAATTCTTTGTAATAAACAGAAGAAAAAAGCAGAGTGAATGATAAGGGCATAGTCAGGTTACCATGATGGTGGCAAAGCAGAGTATATAAACCAGCAGTAAAAATCTGACTTAGGATGACATTATATAAATGGTTCAGAAAATCAACAAGTTCATTAATTGACTCTTGTGTAGCATTAGGTATATTTATTTAAACATTTTGCCAGCCAGGGCTCCTCAGTCAATACAGAAGAAAGGTGGAAGACGAGCAGTTTGGGTAACCAGTCCGCCTGGAGTTTATGTGAACAAATCTAGGATGTCGCCTAGTACTGTTTGTCACCTGTCTGCACTATATAAACCTCTTTCACACATGATTATTATATAATCAAAACCAATGCTAAACCCACAAGGGCATAAGCTTCCCACCATTTTTACTTTTTAAAAATGGCTGCACATCGACCCGGTTTAGGGCGAACCTTAAACCCCATCTTCCACCATTTT